>PVLC010008864.1:0-56491 GCA_004027655.1 Graphiurus murinus
TCTTGCCTTATTGCTCTAGCTAGAGTCTCAAGTACTATGTTGAACAGAAGAGGTGATAATGGACATCCTTGTCTTGTTCCTGTTTTTAGTGGGAACTCTTGCAGTTTTCCTCCATTTAATATGATATTGGCTGTAGGTCTATTGTATATTGCCTCTATGATTTTGAGGTATGTTCCTTCTATTCCGATTCTCTGCAGTATTAATTCTTCTTAATTCAGTATTAATATTAATTCTTCTTTGTTTAGTTGTTCATCTGGCAATATTCGTTCTTTCTTTGGTTTTGATGTTTATTTTTTTTTTCATTTCTTCTTTGTTCATTTATTTGTTCATTTGTTTGAGTGTTTTCTCAAGAGCTCGTTTGGTCATCACGAATTCTTTTAGCTTCTGCTCATCATGAAAATTTTAAATTTCTACATCAATTTTGATGTATCTTGCTGGATATAGCAATCTTGGTTGGAAATTGTTTTCTCTAAGGGCTTGAAGTACATCGCTTAATGCCCTCCTGGTTTTCAGAACATGGGTTGAGAAATATGGAGTGATTTTTAGCACTTACCTCTGAATATTAGGGTTTTTTTTCTTTGCTCTCAACTCTTTTAGGATTCTCTCCTTAGCCTCAGTGTTGTACATTTTGATTATAATGTGGTATGGGGATGATCTTCTTTGATTTTGTCTGATTGGGATTCTGAATGTCTCTTGCACATGAATGTCCTTATCTTGATCCAAGTTTGGGAAATTTTCTGATATTATTTCTCTGAAGAGATTCTTAACTTTCTTCGTCTGGGATTCTGCCTTCTTCAATGACAATTACTCTTAAATTTTGTCTCTTAATATTATCCCATAGTCCTTAAATGTTCTGATTCTGCTGCTGTGTTGGTTTTCTGCTGGGGGCCAGCCCTCAAAGAAGCGGTAGAACCTGGGGGTCCCTCATTAGGTGGAGATTGAGATGAGGTCGAGAGCGAGTGAGAGTACACTTACACACCATGTATGTTAAGACACATCTGTTTTTAATTCATCTCATTAGTGTTATATATGCTCATCACAACAAGGTATACAAAAAGAAGAATTTTTACAGCCTTGTTTTTCCCTAGAGTTAAGTGGGTATATTTTTAACTAGAAAGGCTATTTCCTATAGTATTTGCTAAGATTAGGGGAGCAGCAGAAAAAATACAAAAGTGTAAATGAATTATTCTTTTAGTAGAGAGCAGGAACAGTGAAGGAGGAGCAGGGTTAAAGGTTAAAAGCGAAGAAGAACTATTCGTTAGATAAATCTTTCCTATTTGCTCAGGCAGCTAGAAGGTAGCTGGTTAATAAGTTTTTAGGTAAGCAGAGAGCTCTCTGTCTTGAAGTTTCCTTTACTTATGATAAGAAACCTAAGTTCCCTTGACTCAGCTGCTGGTATTTATAGAGTTAATGGATACCTCTGAGCCAGGCCTAGGCCTTTGTTCTCCTGATGACTAAATCCGTACTGCATCCTGAGCCTCTTAAAAAATAATGTGGAAGCAAAGCTCAAATTTCCAGAATAAAATAATGTAAAGCGAGAAATGTCACACATGTCCCTTATTTAGCACGCCGAGCCTTGCTCTTAGACCTTATTGGTTAAGGGAACACTGCAGCTTTTTTTTTTTTTTTCTAAATTCATGGCTATTTTTCAGTTTTGAATGTGCTATCTTCTATGATTGTGATCCTGTTTCCAAAGTGGTCTAGTCTATAAGTGATAGCTTCAGCGGAATTGTTTATTGTTTCTTTCAGTTCAGTCAGGGTTTTAGTTACTTATTTATGGACATAGTTTTTTACATCATGAATGTTACCTCTTATTTCCTTCTTCAGATCATTGATCATGTTGAAAATCAAAATTTTGAATTATCTATCTGACATCCTCTGCACCTCTGTTTCAGTGAGTCCCATTGTTATGAGATTGTGAAGATAAGTTGTAGTGCTGGCTGACTTTTTCCCTATAGTTTTAAGGATTGTAGGGATCTGAGATGGAGTATGAATTTTTTCTAATCATTTGCTTCCCATAATTATATATTTAAGCTCAGCACTCACTGTCTCCTTAAATGGGTATATAGTCTGGCATGACTGGGTTATTTCAATTTCTTCTTTGCCTGCTTACCTTTTCTAGGCTGCCATGGAGTTGGGTAGGATTTATGGTCTATTCAAGAAGATGATCTATCTTCCATTTGGCTGTTTTGTTGATACTCGAAGTGTTATCTAAAGCACCTGCACTTTTCAGACTTCCTTCCAGTTCATAGGGAGATGCACCTCTTCTCCCAGTACTCACTGTCAGTATACTGGGAGTATATTGATGGGATTTGGAGGGTTTTCCTTTTGCCTGTTCTATATTTGGTGTAATTATCAGCATAGTATTTAATTTTTGAAGTCCTATCCTTGGAGTTCAGGGTTTTCACACCTGGTTAGGATGTTTATGTTCAGGTGGATACTATGATTTTGTAGAATGAGGGTTAGGGGGAAGATAGTGAAACAGGGACAGTCCCTAGCGGAGAAAAGTCAGAATGGGAGAGAAAAATGACTATGGTATCATCAATTAATAAATAAATGTACAGGAAGAGAAGAATAATGAGAGATAGAACAAAAATAGAAAAAGAGTGAAGAGTCAGATGGAACCAGACTGCAGACTAACCTGTAGATGGACACATCCACATGAAGGAATGGCCCAAGTTAGAAAGAGAAGAAACCTTGAACAAAACTAGTAACACCTAAACAAACAAGAAAAAAAGAGAGAGAGAAACAAACAAACAAAAACCCTAAAAGGCAAACCTAAGCTAAATGGATTAAAAATTAATATTAGATGAAAATAAAAGGAAAGAAATGGGGAAGAAAAAGTCAAACTAAAAAATAGAATGATGAAACCATAAGAGACACTTCCAAAATAACAACAGAGAAATAAAAAGTATTTATTAGAAAAGAGAAAAATAAAAATAAAGATTTTAAAAAGAAAAAAATTAAACTTTTTAAATTAATGAAAATTTTTAAGGAAAATCATTTTTTATTTTTGACTTAGAGTGGGGTTTTGATTTTGTTGGTAGTGAAGTTTCAATAAAAGAGTCCTTTTCTGTTTCAAATGGCTAAGAGTTTCTATTGCCCCTCCTTAATAGTCTGGGTTTCCTTTGTCCTTCAGCAAGTTGGGTCTAGGCAGGTCAATTTGAGACTGTTTTAGTTCTCTCAACTCCTTTCTGGCTGGGTTTAAGGTTTGTGGATTCTTCCTTATGCCAGGAAGTTTTGATATTATATTGTATGGCTTAGGGAGAAGATCATCTCCCCATCTGTAGACTGAGTGATCCTGGTTGCATAGCCTAAACGCTCCTTGGGGGTCGGTGCTTATGTTGAGTTCTACTCCCTCTTTGTTATGACCAGGCAGGGAGTGCTAGAGAGAGAATCTGGAGACACTACCCAGATTGCACAGATCTCCCGGTGCAGGGTCAATGGAGGAGTTGGCCTTGATGGTGTAGGTAGTCTTCAGTCTCTCAGCAACTTAGGTCGGCACCCTTGTAGTTTGAGCTTGTCTGCTATCACTGTGTCTATATCAGAAGCAGTACCATTTTTCAAGGAGAGCTTGCTAGCAGTTCCTGATTGGTGCATCCCTGGGTCTGGGGGGGCTGCTGATGCTTCTCCTCGTGCTACCTCTGGGAGCACTTCCTGGCCTAAGCCAGTCGGTTGACGCTGACTTCACAGCTATGGCTAGGCAAGCCAGAGTGATACTTGCCAGTATCAGTTCCGGGGCTGTGCAGCCAAGGTGAGTTCTACTATGCTCAGTACTGCTCAAGGTAGATAAGCCCTGGTCCAAAGTCAGGAGAACACAGGCACATAACTACACAGAGATGGGGAGCTCTTCAATGCTCCTTTTGGCCCAAATGGCACCATGTTCCAGTGGACTCTGCTTGTGCTGGGACTTGATCCGTGGTAGGGGGTCGGGCTCCGCATTGTGGCTTTAAAATGCATTTTGAATAGCCAACAAACTTAATACTGAACATCTTCCAAGCATGTTTGAACACAGAACACATTTCATTCTGAAAACATCTCATATAATTTATCTTCTTTGGAAAGCATGAATATCCTGTGCCTTTGCACATAGTAGAGAAAACTCATCTGTTCATTTGGGGACTTGGTGGGGGCGTAATCTGGCAGGGCTATGCTGAGATTTAGATGAACATGTGGTGGAGTACAAAATTCAAAATGAGCAGCTTTCATTCTGTGTGTTCATAAAAATCTGCAGTTGAGGTTTCCTAAGATATAAACTAACCAGGTACAAATATGATCCTGTTCTTTCACATTACATAAGGGATTTACAATATAATGTGAGAAATAATAAAAGCTATTTTACTGTTAATTTCATAACAAAGAAGAACGTGGTAGGGATTCATTGTGAACTTTGATATTGGTTTAAGAAGTTTGTAAATTGTTATGTGAAGAAGGCCAGTATTGTATATTATTTTTTATTTATTTTTATTCATACATTGTAAGCATACATCTTTGTTAGGTACAAATTGATAACAATATATGTGCTCACAATTCTCATTTGACCCCTTCCCAAAATTCCCACCCTGCTCCCTTGCCCTCCCTCCTTTTCAAGTTCAGTTTAGTGAGTAACCTTGGTATACATTAGTGTGCCACCATCCCCCCCACCCCCCCATCCAACCCCTTCGGTTAAATCAACTTCTTTGCTTTCGAGGGTCTCTCCTTTTTCATCTGGAGACCCTCTTATGCCCCATCTTCTCCCTAGCATCCGCATATTAGGGAGAACATATGCTTCGTTACTCTTTGTGACTGGCTAATCTCACTTAACATAATGTTTTCCAGTTCCTTCCATTTCCCTGCAAATAACATGATTTTGTTCTTCTTTATGGCTGAGTAAAATTCCACTGTATACATATCCCATAGTTTTGTAATCCATTCATCTGTTGATGGACATCTTGGCTGCTTCCATAGTTTGGCTATTGTAACCAGTATTGTGTATTAAAAAGAAAGTTGTTTTTTTTTTTTTTTCTTTCTCCAGTGTCCTTAGGTGAGAGTTTACATTATTCATTTCAGATGGTTCTTTTATTATAGTATTTTTTTACAATTGGAATTTTCCTCTAATCACTGTTAGCTAAATTTTATATATCTTGGAATGTCATATCTTCATTTTATTCATCTCAATGTACATTTTGGGTTCCTTTTTTATTTCTTTTTGGCCCATTTAAGAGTTATTTAGAAGTGTGTTTAATTTCCACATATTGATGAATTTTCTATTTTCCTGATATTCATTTCTAATGTTATTTCATTGTGGTTGGAGAATAAAATATGTGTTATTTCTGTCCTCTAAAAATTATTGAGGATTTTTTATGGCATAGTATCACTTTAACAATGTTTCATATGTACTTTTGAAGGATATATATTCTATTGATGTCTGTCTATTAGATCTAGTTGGTTTATAGATTTTGTTGTTGTTGTTGTTGCTGTACTGAGGATGGAACCCAGGGGCATTCTACCTCTGAGCTACAACCCCAGTGCTATTTTTTATTCTTTATTTTTGAAGCAGGGTCTCACTAAGTTGTGGAGGGCCTCACTGCGAGCTCAGGTTGGCTGCAAACCCCTGTCCTCCAGTCTCACCCTCCCAAGTACGGGGAATACAGGCGTGTGCCACCAAGCCCAGCTGATTTATAGATTTGAAGTCTTCTGTTTCCTTGTTGACCTTATGTCTAGTTGTTCTAGTCATTATTGAAGTGTGGCATTGAATTTTCCAACTATTATTTTTAAATTGTCTGTTTCTCTTTTCATGACTCAGCTTTTTCTTCATGAATTTTAGTGCTCTGCTATTAGCTGCATATGTACTTGTAATTTGTTTATCTTCCTGTGTGTGCATGTATGTCACTATCACTCTGAACTACATTATGATGTGAGACTATAATGTACCAATAAAGTAGATGTGTATATAAAAAAAGATATGTAAAGTGTCCGTCTTTATTTCTAATAGTATTTGCATTAAAGTCTATTTTGATTGATGTCTTTATAACTAATCCAGATTTCTTGAGGCTACTGTTAACGTGACATACCTTTCAATCTTTTTACTTTTGACCTATATGTATCATAATGAAAAGTATGTATACTACAGATGATATATAGTTGGATCATGTTTTATGGTTTTAAAATCCAGTCTGAAAATCTTTATCTTATGATTGTTTAATCTATCCATGTTTATTGTTATTATTGATGTGGTTGGATTTATGTCTGTTACTTCACATTTGTTTTCTTCTATGCTTTGTCATTTTTTGCTTTATTCCTCTTTCATTGCTTTCTTTGTATTAAATAAATATTACTTAGTGCAGTATTTAATTTCTTTAGGATTTTTTTACTCTATTTTTCAGTGATTGCTTTCAGGTTCACCATAAGAATCTTAATTTACTAGAATCTGCTTCACATTGTATTACCTTAATTCCAATGATATTTAGACATGTCCTTCTTATAGCTTTACTTACTTTCCTACATTTTGGTGCTATTTCATATATGTGATATTTACAAATATTATGAGCACAACAATTCCTTTTGATAAGGATTACGTTGCCATCTGGAGTCATTTCTTTTGCTCAATATGACTTTGTTCCCACCTCCATTATGCTGTTATTGGAAAATACATGTCCATTACATTTCTATATGTTATTGAACCAAAGATACTACATATAATTTATAAAATTATTTTAAGTCAATTAAAAGAAGAAAGGAAATATACATGTATACTTCATGCTGTCCTACATAATTACAAAATTACTTTTACTGGTAACCTTTCTGGTGTATTAGAATTACTGACTGAGAACACCTGCTTTGTAGCCTAAGCACTTCCATTAGTATTTCTTGTAAGTCAGGTCTGCTGGCAAAGAGAGTTCTTCTGCTTTTTATTATCTGGGAGGATATTCATTCTACTTTTATTTTTAAAATATAGCTTTGCTGGATATAGGGCTCTTGGATCAAAGTTTTTATTTTGATTTTCTTTCAAGCACTTCGGTATGTTTTCCCACTATCTTTTGGCCTCAATTATTTCTGATGAGAAGTTGTCTAATAAACTTGTTGAGATTCTTTTGTAAGTTATAAGCCATTTTTTTCCTTTCTTCCATCAAGATTTTCTCTTTATCTTTGACTTTCAACAGTTTTACTGCTGTGTATCTGTGGATATCTTTGTGTTTATCCTCCTTGGAGTTTGTTGGGCCTCTTTGATTTTGTATATTAGTGGTTATTAATAAATTTGAAAAATGTTTGTGCCTTATTTCCTGAAAAGTTTTTCTTCTCCTTTGTCTGTCTCCTCTCTTTCTGGTAATCCTTTTGCAATCTATATTGATACACTTAAGGTGTTCTTAAGGATTTTTTCATTTCTCTTTATTCTCTTTTTTATCTCTATTCTTAGGTTCACATAACCTTCACTAGTCTCTCAAGTTTTCTTATTCTTTTCTCAGTTCAGATCTCGTGCGCTCCTCTAATGATTTGTTTTTCTTTTGATTAGTGTATTTTTCAACTCCAGAATCTTGACTGGGCTCTATTTTTATATTTTCTCTCTTATTGATACTCTCTTTTTGGGGTAGTATTGCCATCATGCTATTATTTGCTTCTTTAATCATGGTTCCTTTTGTCCAATGAGCATGTTTATAGTGTTTAATTTAAATCCTTTTCCTAACAAATATGATATTTTGTTGCTCTCACAGGAAGTTTATGTTGCTTATTTTTCTTCTGGTATATAGTTTATATTTTCTTGTATCTTGGCATGCTTTATATTTTCTTCATTAAAAAGTGGACATTTTAGAAAACATATTGTAGCTTCTCTGAGTACTGGTCCCCATATTCCCTAGGCATTTGTTATTATTATTTGTTTATTCATTTATATAGTGACAGCCTAGATTACAATATGTAGTGTCTCCTCTTATTTGGCTCTCGTCCAGTGGGTCCTGATGAATGAAGTCCAAGGACTAATGAAGGGTATAGGAATATGAAAGTTTATTGTAAGCCTGAGAAAAAATAGAAAATAAGGGAGTAGCCACCAAAATTCTTGGGAGGTAAGCTTTTTATCCCTTCTTGTGGTACCCGATCTGCTCTTTTGTCCTTGATCAGAATTGGGTCTTGGGGACCAAATGTCTTTTGCCCAGTTTCAATTCTTAATTTCAATCATTATCTTGTAGCTTGGTGGGCTTTAATTTCCTGATACCACTTTCTTGCTGCAATTTCATAGATTTTCTTGAACGAACATTTCCTCATTTGCTATTTTCCTTAGGACCATTTCCTGAGGTTACAACTAGTTGTTGTCTTTTATCTGGATCCCCTCCACACTGTCATGTCAGAAGTTAATCTCTGCTACTCTAGTAATGTGGTGGATACAGTCAGATAATTAATTGTTACTCTTAAAATACTGGTAGGCATTGTTAATATATTTAGGTGATGCAGTTTTTGTGGATACTTTTAAAACACAACTTTTTATAAATATGAAGCATATATAAATAAATTCATCAAAATGTACATTTCAATGATTTTGACAAATGTATATACCAGCATATCCATCAACTTAGTCAAAATCTATGATACTTCCAAAGGGTTTCTTGTGCCTCTTCCAAAACAAATCCCTGCCATCCAACCGCCAGCTCCTGACAACCACTGATGTTCTTCTCACACTTGAGATTAGATTTATTTGGGAAGTCTCTGGAAAGCCCCTTTTAGTCATTTCTCTTCCCACAATGATGCACAGCCTGGTTATAATAATTCAGACTCACTGCCATCACCTTGATCCTTCAATGACTGTCACGAGAAGAGTGGTCATGCCTAGGTAACGCTGTAGAGCTACTGCGGCTATCTACAGCTTTTTGATTTTTATCTGCTCCCATTTCAGTTCTTATTATCTTTTCTCCCGAAAATCTCCCTATATCCAGCCACACACTCCTAATATTCTTCACTTTAACTTAATTTAGCTGAACTATATGTCTACTCTTCTCAACAGAAGAACCCCAATTCTCACATAATTTACCTTTTTATAAAGGTTTATAAAGGTTTGTTTGGAAGTTAAGTTTCAATAGTTATAAGTTGTTAAATTCCCTCAAATTGGGTAACTGTAGAAAGCAGACTTCACTGGATTTTATAATTGTATTGATATCATGTGGAGTGGAAAATTAATAACTACATATTTAGTTGATGAATTTAGTGCTTGGTAAAGTGTGCGGAAAATAGCTGGTACTTGACATCTATTTGTTAGTCCTATCAATAAGCTATGACTATAATGTTGAACATCAATAATGAAGTGAAAAGGGACAAAGTTAATTGTCGAATGAAGTTGTAAAGTACAAAGCATTTGGAAATTGTGTCTTGTGACTTCATTTAAATTGGTAACAGCGATGGTAATGGACATTTGATACTTTTTGGTCATTCCACTCTCTGCATGTAAAATATAAGTGGCACTTCAGAGTTATCAACCCATTGCCACTCTCCTTCATAACTTGTAGGTGTAAGCAAGGCAAATTCCGGAAGGAAATCATTATTCTCCTGAGAGCTTAGTGTTAACAACTGATAGACATGAAAACTTTTTAAATTGCTGTCTGTTGTCCACACTCTTGGTTTCAGGCCTGTACAATCGTTCACCTTCAGACTTCTGCTGCAGCTTTGCTGATCCTGCACCCAGCTATGCTGAGAAATAAGCAGTGTTAACATTCCAGAGCCCAAGGCTTCTTTTCTCCTTGAAAAATTTATGTAAGTCAGTTACATGTGGTTTCGTCTGCTTCTGTGGTTTCAAAACAGATGGCAAATTCTCACCTCAGCTGGATGCAAGGGCCCTCAAAACATTTAGCTGTATTTACAAATTGAATTGTAACTGCTTATGCTCTGGGGCCTTCAGGAACATATGACTTATGGTCTAGGTAGGTAGTGGGAAACATCAAATTCAAAGGGAAGGCAGTTCTAGAACTTATGGTTCTGTTCCTGATGTAATAAAATCAAAGTCTAGCTAGTAGTCTTTTGGAAAGGTATTTTTCATAGGATTTAATATTTGTAAACTTTCATCACAATAACAATCAAAGGCAAATGGATAAAATAGGATTCATTTCACAAAAAGTTGTTTGTAAACTACATTGACTGGTCATTGACTGTCTGGACAAATTCAGAAAAATAGTATGCAGTCCTGAACTGTCACTCACAGTATCACAAACTTTATGACTCAATCACTTCTCCTGTATGTTATTTATTTTAGGGCTAGTTTCCCAGCAGCTATACCCTTCTCAGATTCCTTAGGATTGGATGGATTGTCATAGAACATAATCTTTTTTACATTTGACTTGAGAATATTTTTTTTCTGGCCAGGATAATTTTTTGGTTTTTTTCTGGGGAGGTGCATTGTAATTATACATCATGATGGATGATTACATTAGAACGATAGAGACATACGTGCACATAGCATTTGGTGACATTCCCCCCAGCTCCCACTCACTCCCTCCCTCTGCCTGTGCACAATATTGAAATTGACACTGATAACTTTGTGTATGTGCATCATGTCCATTGAAGTGTTTCCTTCATTGTATTTCCCTCCTCCCACCTGCTTCTTCCCCGCTTTCCCTCCTCCATCATTCCACATGGGTTTCTCCTCCTTTGTCTGGAGTCCTTTTTGTATCCCAGTTTCTCCTTAGCTTCCATATATGAGGAAAAACATCTGACCCTTCATTCTTTGTGAATGACTGATCACACTTATAATATCCTTATAATATCATTTGAAACATCCTATAGTTCCATCCATTTTCCTGTAAATGACATAATTTTATTCTTCTTGATGCCTGAGTAGAATTCCATTGTGTATATATCCCATAATTTTGTAATCTATTAACCTGTTGATGGATACCTAGGCTGGTTCCATAATTTGGCTATTGTGAATTGTGCTGCTATAAACATAGATATGTGTGTATTACTATAATATCCTGGTTTCAATCCCTTCTAAGATTACTTTCCCAGTAACTTCCCACTAGCCATACCATTCTCACATTCTTTAGGGTTGGTTGGTCACAGAACATTTGACTTGAGAAATATTAAGAGATTGTACTGTTCAAATTATATCCATCACTACAAGGAATTAATTTAATGTAGTTTTGTATCTCAAAGATGTCATTTTTCAAAACATCTTCCTCCAAATTATATCTTTACTCTTTATTGTGAAAATCTATGAAATAAAAAGTACAAAGAGAATCTTCTGGGAAATACAGTGAAGAAATAAAAATAATCTGAATTTCCAACAACAGATTATTCAGTTATTTGTGATAATCACTGAATGAAATACTATATAACCTGGAAAACTGTAATGAACCTATATACCTACTTAAATAGATTAAAAGATGTTAATGATATATATTGTATTATGTATGCCAAGAATTAGACTAATTCCTAACTATATATAGTGCAAAAGAGAGACTGGTACCCTGTTTTTCTGAAACTTTAAATTCAGTGGAAGATACCATCAATAGGTAAGTGAACAACTCTCACCTGAACATTTTTATAAAAGGAATAAACTATGGTGAGCTGTGGTTTCCGGAAAAGTTTAAATGTACATGTACTCACATATAAAGTAAAAAGTGACCATGAACATATCATAAAATGATAGGAGTTTTTGGTGGCTGCTGGCAGGACAGATAATCAGCAGGTAATCGTAAACATAGTTATGCCAGCACTTATCCGAAATCCATGGTGATAGGTCAGTGCCCACATCATATTGGCTCTTAATTGTTTTGAATACTACCACTGGCTATTAGCATTCTGTTTCCCTTATTACATAGTTAATTATAAAATATTTCAAACATACACAAAATAGAGAGAACATTTACTTGTTTACTCAATATGCAATTTTAACAAAAGTTAAGAAGTTACCATTTTTTTTAAATTTTTTTCAAAAATAATCACAGATGCAGCTAAAGTCCTAACACTGACTCTTATTTTTCTCTCTTTGCTTTTTCAAGTATAATCACCCTTCAAAGATGTGCTAGTGCTTTGTTCTAATCAAAAGAGTTTTAAAAAACAATATATTGCAAAGATACAAAGGTCTAAATCATAAAAAAGTAAAGAAAATAAATGAATAAATGAGAGAAAAACCGCACACCAAAGAGTCATTGTTGGGAGAGTGAAAAAGGAAGATTAAGCAAACAAAGGTTCCCACTGAAGGGAACGGTCCAAATGAATCATAAGCAATTACAAAACCCATTCTGAAAAACTCAGAAAAGCAATAAACTTAAAAATTCCCTGAAGTTTGAGAGTGTGTCCCTACTGAATCACTGAATTTTAGGAATATCGAAATCACCTGGCCACTAAAACATCTCAGTTTTGAGAGCTCAACACTCAAAAGCAAAAGCATCATTTAAGGACTCTGAAGAAATTTCACATCCATAATTTAGATATGTTCAGATAAGTGATTTTATTAACTTTTCTTGAATGCCTACTATAAATCAATCACCATTCTAGTGCACAAATATAGAAGATGGTAAAAAAAAATATATAACCTTTTCTTTGAGTTCAAAATCTAGTTAGTAAAACTTAGTGGATGATATTGTGTCTCTCTTGTCCCATGTAATTCTACTACCCAGAGAAGAGTGTGGCACTTAGTAGGTATCAGTAGAAAATAATAACCAACCTTCTGGGGAAGAAAGGAGAACTCTGATTTGCAGCATTTCCAAATTCATGTTAAAAATACTCCCATCATGGCTGGTTTCAAAGTCATGACATTATGTCTCTGAACAGGCATTATAAAGAAATACAAATGAGGCCAATATATTCCTTGGAGATAGTTCCAAAATTGAACAAATAATTTAATCTATGACTAAAAGTAGTATAATAATTGGTATAAAAAAATTTGGATTAATATATGGCAGAACACACACAGAAATGACCAGATTCTGGAAGGGAGGACCTGGATGTTTCAGACCCTTATTGGAGGGATGACCCTGGACCTGTGTTCTGAAAGGCAGATGAGTTTTCACTACAATGGTTTTCTGTAAGAACAAAGCATAACCTAGAGGTCGTGGGACAGGGATGCTACTAAACAACCTACAATGCATAGAACATCTTTTCACAAAATAACAATAATGTGAATTGTCAAATATACTAGTACTGCTGAGATACACTCCTGCACTGGAATAACAGAGAACTCTAGATAAAGGGGACAGCAGGACAATGAAGTGTGAAGAAAAACAGGGAATTTTCAGGAAACTGCAAGGAGTTTGATATGCAGAAGCTTAGTATGCAATGGGACAACAGGAGGAGGAATAAGGCTAAGAAGGAGAAGCTGAGCCAGGCAAAGAAGATGAGAAGTTGACCAAACCTATGGGGATTAATTGAAAGGCTCAAAAATTTATCTATGAGAGGGTTGACACTGACAATCTCTCTTCGGTGTGAGGATGTATTTCAAAGAGTTGATATCAGAAGCAAGATGTCCATTTGGAGGCTATTGCAAGAGTCTGTCTCAGTATTCTACACACTGTGAACCAGGAACTCCTAGTACACTGTAAAATATCCATAAGAGTTTCTGGGAGGAGTGTGTTTGCATGGGACAGAGGGAAGACGAAGAATGGCTATAGACTATATCTCTTACATAATTCCAACTCAGAGAATTGTAGGTGAGCATTTAATTCTCATATTACCTGGAACACTATGGGAAGATCTGGAACTTAAAGTGGTTTTCACAAAGCATTTTCCTAATTTCACTTCTCATTATCATGACAATCCCCTTCTCAAGATTTCTTTAGGAAAATGGGCAGAGAGAACATCTTGTGATGTTTTCCTTCAGAAATTGTATTATTTTTTTCTGACATCCCACGTTCTATCATCAATGAAATTACAGCCTTAATTCTTTCTATTATATAATTTCCTAGCATAACAACTCTTGGTAATTTAAATACAATATTGTGTTTTACAGGCTCATAGTTACTTAATATTTCCTATTACATAGAAAAACTAAGTACCACAGGTGATCACTAAGCATTATTAATGACAGAAACACAGAAAGTAGAAAACATATATTACAATTATTTCTGGAAAAATAAAAAGATAAGGGTATAGATACAAGCCTTTACATTATTCTATTTTGAAGAAACCAAATCTCATGAACAACTGTAGTGAAAGAGGGAAGGGGATGCATCATGAAGTCTCTGGCCTTTCAGAAAAACCCAAATTCTCTTTGAATGGTGACATCCAATTAATTAATATTAAGCATATAACAGAAATGATACAATATAAATTTATCTTCTCATATAAAATTGTTACTTCTTCTGAAAATACACATTAGAATCTCTATTTTTGGTTTTTAAAAAAGAAACTATTTAAATCAAGGTATGTTGATGTACACCTGAAACCCCAGTACTTGGGAGGCTGAAACAGGAAGATTGAGGTTTGAAACAAGCCTCAGTGGGGCCCTCAGCGACTTTGTGAGACTCTATTTCCAGATGGAAAATAAAATAGGGCTGGGAGTGTGGCTAGAAGGTAGAATGCCCATGGGTTCTTTCCCCAGCACTACACAGGCACCTTTGTGCATGCACACGTACACACACACATGCACACATACACACACACAGAAAGAAACAATTTAAGATTATAAAATCAGAAGTTAAATATTATACTTTCATTACTATAAACACCTATGAGTCCAGAATATTTTTTTATATAAATGACTACAAGAGACTGCGGCAATTGAGATAGGCACATGCCTTGACTAACAAACCTGATTTCAGTAGATATTATCTTTGAATGATGCTTACAAATTAAGTAAAACATAGGTTTTTACGCATATATTGAAATTATCTTGTTTGACAAGAACACATCTTATAATACAATATTATTTAGTTAGGGTCATCATGTGACATACTGTGAATTTTGTAAGGGATAAGCATTGCAGTTAAAAATGCAGACATCTTCCCAAAATTATCTTGGTAATGGCAATAATGCTTCAGGAAATGTTCTGAGAATTTATAAAACAAAATTCCATGTACGTTCAAATAACTTTGGGAACAGCTGATGGTATATTGTCTACTTGAACCTTAAAATGCAAAGTGGCTTACTAAAGTCATAATAAAGTTTAAAACATCTAAAACATAGAAATGATACTTGGTACTAAACACTACTTAAATCTAAAATTCAATAGGGATGGAAATATGCTCATTGCATTGGGAATTAGGTTTGTTTCACACTAAACCTCAATATGATGGTTACAATGCACCAAGGAATCTAAGGATATGAAAAAAAAAAAAAGAACAAATATTGGGTTTGCTTTGATGGCATGAGTTCAGTGGTGTCCATGTCAAGTGGTGTGATTTGGAGTGGTAGATTCAGCAACTGCTTTTTTCTAGATGCTCTCACCTCCCCCTGGGCAGTGTCCCCCCTCTCTTCTTAGGCTCCTGAGAACAGTGGCTTTCTCTATGAAACAGTGTTTGTAATAGCCCCAAAGCCCCTTCAACTCCAAGCTAGCATGAATACTGACAAGAGGTGTGGCATTTGGAGTCAGTCAGATCCAAGTATAAATTTTCTCACTGCCACACACTACTTGGCGTGAACCTAAGTTTCTATATGCTAAGTATGCATTTCCTTACTTCTAGAATAGAGTGCTAGTAATACTCAGTTCAGATAAATGTTGTGAGAGTGAAATCAAATAACATAATACATAAAAGTTGCCGTAATTAGAGTGTAGCTCTTAAATGGGAAAATTTACTATCTCTTTTTGCATGGGATTTCCTTTTTTTCTGGAAGTATCATATTTATTCTATTCAGGCTAACAAATATTTATTGAGCACTAATTACCATAACACTTTGCTGCATATGAAGACTAACAGTAAAACAGGTAAAACTCATTATCTAATACTTTAATTGAAGGACAATATGTGACAATAATTATGCTGGTGATGAAAAGAAGAAAGATAATAAAATGTTCCTTCCTTTAAGGAGTGCTATTGTTAAGAGAAGATAACTGAAAGGTCAAACTGAATAATAAAATAATTACACATATGAGCCAATAAAAAAATTGAGTCCATAAATAGATATGCTAATCGTTTCTTGGTATTCCTTTCAAAAGAATGCTGACTTCTGTATATAACTCTTGAGAACTGCTGGTCACTGTGGGAAATATTCATTATAGCAGCTCTGAACTCAGAAGAGGTTACATTAACATCAGAATGAATTATTCTGAATAATAATTAGCATTTTTTAAGTTTCTTTTTCTGACTCAAAATAGAGAGAGAGAGAGAGAGAGAGAGAGAGAGAGAGAGAGAGAAATAACAAAATGGATCAAGTAATGAATTCGTATTTTCTAATCGTTTGCCACCCTTGACCCATTGATACAGATATTTTTATTACAGATTCCATGTATAAAAGTTCAGGGTGAATTGGGCATGGTGGTACATGGTTGTAATCCCAGTATTTGAAAGGCTGAGAAAGGAGGATCGTAGGTTTTAGGCCAGCCTCAGCAACTTAATGAGACCCTCAGCAACCTAGCAAGATACTGTTTCAAAATAAAAAGTAATAAGGTCTGGGGCTATACCTCAGATGTTGAATGCCTCTGGGTCTAATCCCTAGTACAGAAGAAAAAATTTTCAGTGTGTGACAGTCACTGGAGTCTCCGTCAGTAGTGCCCATCCTGACAGCCCTTAGTAATATAAGGAAGCCAATCTCTCTAACAGAGTCCTGTCATCAATCAGAGCATCAGCACTGATGTGGGAATTCATGGTTTCCAGCCAGGCTCAACAGAGCAAGCTCACAGGGCCAAACACTGTCTTTATCAGTCTCCTTTTACCTGCTGTATCATGCTCAACTCACTTCTGCAGAAAGATGCTGTTTCTTCTACATCCTCTGCTTCTTCCCCACCTTCTGCATCACCCAGCCAGCATACAAACACATGTTCATTCCTCTTCTTAAACAGAAGCGGAAAGGCTGCTTAAATTTTCAGTCACAATCACAATTCTGAGTTCTCTTTATAATAAAGTTCCTCAAAAGTAGCATCTATATTTACTGCTTCCACTTTCTCCCTTCCTACAGCCTCTCGCTTACTTTTAAAATCTCCCTAAGCAGGCTTGAGTCTCCAGTGCTCTCCTGAAATGTTTTGTTAATAACATACAAATTTCCAAATCCACTGGAAAGTTTTCAGTTCTCATTGTACTCAGTTTATTACAAGAATTCGATATAATTGGCTAATTTCCTTTTTTATACTTTTATTGGTTCATTAATATATGCATGTCTTTTTTAATATGCTTTTATTGGTGCAACACCATGATGAGGTTCATAATGCTACAAATATGTGACATAATTTGGTTTAATGGATGAGTAAAATTTCATTGTGTGTATATGATCACATTTTCTTCACCCATTCATCTGTTGATGAACACCTAGTTTGTTTGTTTGTTTTTTGTCTATGGTAAATTGTGCTGCTATAAACATGGATGTGCATTTATCACGTATCACCGTACTATTCTGACTTTTATTCTTTCAGAAAGATACCGAGGAATGGTAGAGCTGGGTTGTGTGGTTCCATTCCTAGTCTTTTGAGGAATCTCCATACTGATTGCCATAGTAGTTGTATTAACTTACAACCCACCAACAGTGTATAAGGATTCCTATTTCCCAATCCTCATCAACTACTCCTCTTATAGAGGACTAATACCTAGAATGTTTAAAGGCCTTAAAAAATTATCACTAAAAGAATGAACCAATAAAAAGTGGGTAATTGAACTGAATAGATACTTCTCAAAAGAAGAAATACAAATGGCCAATGAATATATGAATAAACATTCAACATCATTAGCAATTAGGGAAATGCAAATCAAAGCTACATTGAGATCCCATTTAACTCCAGTTAGAATGGCAATTATCAAGAACACATTATTCTTTTTAATGTAAAAGTTTCACTTGGTCTCTGGAACACCACACACTCCCAATTTCCTCCTGTATTAATATTACTTTTTAGTTTCCTCTGGTGACTCCTCTTTTTCTTCTGAAGTCCTTAAATTGAAACATCCAGGGCTTGGTCCTTGGGTATCTCCTTTTTGTATATGCTTTCTCCCTTTGTGATCATCATTGATTCACACCTTTGAATATCAGATGACTATTGCTAACATTCACATTTATACCATCAGCTCTAACTTCTTCTGGCCTCCCGGCTCATATATTACTTATTGTTAACTTTCTCATTTTAAACGAATATCTCACATTAAATATATCCCACAGAGAAGAGATCTCTGTGGGATATACAATGGCCATACACAACCCAAAATAGCTATTCTCTCATCCTTCCTAATTTCAATAAATATCATACTGTCATCTATCCAGTTATTTGAGCAAAACTGTAGTCACTCTCGACCTCTCCCTTTACCTTAGACCCTAGGTTCAATGAATCAGTGAATCTATTAGTTATTCTACTTCAATATGTTGTTCTAAGTAAACCACTTCTCATCTCCTCCAGTGACAGCACTCTAAGCCACAGGTATTTCCTACACAGTTTACAATAGTTCTTACAATTGTGCGTCACATTGCTTCTGTTCTTGCAAACTTCCAGTCTATTCCCCATCAAGCAGGCAGAGAAAACTTTAAACAATGTGAGTCATGTCATGTTATTTTAGTATTCAAACCCTAAAAAAAGTTTCTGATCTCTCATGTTTTGAACACGATTCAAATCCTTAGCATGGCTTTTGCTAGTCACATAAACTCATCGTTGCTTAAAACCAACCTCATTCTGTAGCACTCTTCCCCTTATTCATTCTGCTCCTGCTGGTCTTCCTTGAGAATTCTATTTGAAACAGCCTTCCAAGGAGACAGTTAGAAGGCAGAATAAATGTCAAACCTATGAATCTTCTCCCATTCAGCCAAGCCGTCCTGCTATTTGCCAGATGATTACTCTAAGTAGACCAGGGTTTCTCAACTTCAGAACTATTGACAATTGAACCAGATAATTATTTCCTGTAGAGGGTACATCGAAGAATGCTTATCAGCATTCCTATCTTTGGACTAATAGACTAATAGATGTCAATAGCAGCTATTCTCCCAAACCCCTTGTCCATTGTGATGACAAAAACAATGTCTTTGAATATTTTCAAATATCCCTTGGGGGTCCAAATGTTCCAGGTCAAGAACCAGTAAAGTGGGAGATAGTCAGCCTAGGGTATCACAGCCCACTCTACTCCTGTATTTGCCTGGATCATGACTCTTTAAGCTTCCACTCCTCTTAACATCATGAAGTGCTATTGGACCTAAAACATCTTCAACTGATTAACCTTGGCATTCGCTTGAGTTTAGGATGTGCCTGCTGATGTCTCAACCTCAGCCTGAATATATTTGCCTCAGCATGTAAACAGTAGATTGTGTATTTATCCCCAGGATTGACGTTTACAATATATGCCTCTACCAGACCTGTTTGAGATATCAAGGGCAGATTATACAAACCATCTGGAAAGAAAATGACCTATTTTTTGCTGACCACAGTTCTGGTTTCAGCTTGAATATTACCTTCCTCTTCCAATATCATCTTATATCAGTTAAATAAATTCCTCAGATCTCAATTTAATTTTCTACAAATAGAAATGATGGTTTCTTCCCTAATCGTTTCAAAAGTTTGCAGAGTTTAAATTCACTTTAAAGGTGCTTTGAAAAGACAAACACTTTCCACAAATAGAATGACAGTAATAGCGATGTTCTTTATTCCATGGAAGCCTACAGCAAGTTATAGACAGGTAAAGGCTCGTGACTCTCAAGCACATTATCCCATTAGTATAAATTTTAAAGTCAACACGAGCATGTATCCATCTTTTCTCATACAGTGACAGTGTGCTGGAACTTTGTATAATGGGAATTTGGGCTATGTCTTACTTTATTGACAGCACTGATTGGTTCTAACAAAATTCAAGTCAACAACCCAAATCACAATGTCAGGTGAGGCTGGTGCTTCGCCTTGAGGGGGAAAAAGTGTCTTGGGTGATGGCATAGATCCCCAAGAAATGAAAAGCTCCTGACTCAGTGCTGGACTTTATGCAACGCAAACTCCTCTGTACTGTCTTATTAATTTCCTCAGCTGCTTCAAGCCACAGAATTTAAAAACGAGGAATACTCAGTAGAGGCACCAGGGGGCGCGCTGCAGCGTGTGGCTGTGTGATGGCCGTCCAGGAGGCAGCCATTTCCCTCTGGAGGAAGAAGCTTCTTTCTCACCCCTAACATTTAAAGGCGCTTAATTTGACTCCTCGGCCTTGTGTGCGCTGGATTATGTGTGTGTATGTGCGTGCACACTCACACACATACTTCTAATAACGATTCTCTTAGTCTCTTAGTTATTTGGGAATTAGAGAAACTAGATCAGGCATTCCAAGAATACTTTTCTGATATTATGAAAAAGAAAGAGAAGACGACTTGTCTTGAAAGGTCCCTATTCCCATAAATGGTGTTTGAGAAGTACTACCTAGAACCTCTGCACATATGAAATAGGACTAGATTTCTTTCTGTGTGTGTGTGTGTGTGTGTGTGTGTGTGTGTGTGTGTGTGTGTAGTGCTGGGGATTGAATTTAGGGATATTCTAACCCTGGGCTACACTCCCAGTCCTTTTTTTTTTATTTGGAAACATGGTCTCCCTAAGTTGCTGAGAGCCTTGCTAAATTGCTGAGGCTGGCTTCTAACCTGTGATCTTCCTGTCTCAGTCTTTCAAGTACTGGAGTTACAGGCATGCACCACCAGGCCCAGTAAGACTAGATTTCTAGAGTTAAGAAACTGAACAGGAAACAGACCAAATAATGTTATGTACATATATGAATGTATCACTTTGAATCTCACTATCATGTACAGAAAGGCAGGGGAGAAAGGGGAGGTATGGGGAAGGAAATAGAACAAGAAATGCTGTGTGCTTATATGAATGTATCATTATGAATTTCACTACGTTGTGTAATTACAATAAACCAATACAAATTTTAAAAAGAAGGAAAGGAACAAACATGAATGAATGGAGTGGTCATCACTAGTGAAACAGGAAAAGCGAAGTTGACAAATTGAGATTTACAACAGATTTAGCCTTTATTTCAGGGTCAGAAACTTGCCTTCTTCTACTCAACTTGGAAATAAGGAAACTTCACATAGTATACAGATGTGTCATCCTTAAGAATGTGAACATTTAAGATAGTGGAGCAAGGGGAAATAGGTCAAAAGATAATGCACACAGTTAAAAATAGCCAGCACAGAAAATGTGTTTGTATTTGGCAGGGTGCCTTTCGCATTCACTCTAATTAGCCATTTGGCTCATTGTGTAAAGCAGACAGCTTTCCTCACTGCTGGGACATGGGCATTGTGGCACTCGGCTGGCCTCCCCGAACCACACAAATTGGACACTAAGTCAGTTACTTCTACAATTAAAGCAAACATTGTCTTCTTTTCATGTCAATGAAGAGATTCTTTTCAATAAAAAAAAAATCACTATTAACAGAGAAACTATTCTCAGTTGAAGCTTGATTTTGTGTGTGTGTGTGTGTGTGTGTGTGTGTGTGTGTGTGTTTTAATTTATTTATTCTCTCCTCTATTTCTCCAGTCTCTGGACCCACTCTTGGATAATGGTCACAAATCTAACCTTCCATTATACTCTCTAACTGAGCCAACACAGCTGGATTCTCAGCCAACTATGAAATTTAAATTGGTAACTTCAAATCTGTTCTATAAATTTCAGCAACAGCTGATTTGGCCAGAATTTCAATGTTATCTCCATTCCTGAATTTAAAAAGGGAAGAAAGTAAATGAACCAGACTCTAATGATTTGCTTATGAGAATGCATGAACCATCACACTCAAATTTTTGTCCTTTCAAAAGAATGTTCCCATAAATATTTTTGTCCCTCTTGCATTATTTTACAATTTATTATGACTATAGAGCCACAAATTTTGCCAATGACTTAGGAAACTGAGAAACTGTGTATTTATGAGTAGACAAGTACCTAATGTGAACATACTGTTCTAAGAAAATACTTTTATATTGGAGTATTTGAGCTCAAGGAATAAAGGTTTTGTTTTTCTTGTAACAAAGCCAAAGATCAGCGCACGCTCAAGTTATCTGTAGGAAAGACAACACTGTTTGGGGGAAATTATATATCTACAATAAACAGTGAACTGAACTTACTAGGAACTAGGAGCTTGGGGGCTTTAAAAAACACTTCTGGAGGAATGTTGGTATTTTTCCGGAAGGATATGACTGTTTTGTGAACAGAGCTATGTGTTGTCAATTGTTTTAAATTACTAGCTAATCTTTCTCCAAGGACACACTTTCTATTTCTTTGGAGGTAACCTTAAATCATAGCTCCATATCTCTGAAAACCCATCTCATAGCATCTGCATCTGTTATTTGATAAAGACCCTTACCTGATCACCCAAATATTAATGATGCCCCTAGAATGAGGTTATGTGACCTCATTTTTAAGAAGCAGTAATTCCAAATTATTGGGTAAAGTTGAGAATTATCTGAGAAGGGATATTGTAACAAAGAAATAAGAAGGGAATAACAAAGAAATAAGACACCTGAGAGTGTATTAATTTGCTTCTTTGGAAACAAGGAATACTTTGAAGATCTGATTAAGAAAATAATTTGTATTTTTAAAGAATAATGATAATATATGAATATAATATTATGTCTCTTACAGTCAAAATAAGTATTTTGTTATAAACATATATTCTCAGCTACCAGACCTCTTGAAAGTGAGTGACTTTTTGATACATACTTTTTTCTCATTTCTCACATTTTCTGGTTATACATTCATAGATTTACTTCATTCTTATTGAATACCTTTAAAATAATTTTTAGTTTGACTTTCCATCATAGTTGATATAAATAGTAAGTAATATATGAAATATATAAGAACAGATTAAAATATAAAACATAAAGATATCTGAAGACTTAAAGGATGTTAAACTTTCAAATATAATATGATACATAGCTAATTATTCAAAGAGAATAAATAGAAAAGTTTATATAGTTATTACATCTTTTTATAATTTTTGATTCATAGACTAATTGCATAATAGTAGTCTTTTCAGGGTCATCCATGAACGGCCCAGAAGAGTTCCCTGTTGTGAAGAGAGAAAACACAACTCAGGATTGATGGGCCTCTTAGCTTACATAATGGAAAAGAATTTTAGCATGTAACAGTCAGAGACATAGACACAGATTTATTTAGAAAATGAAGAAATACACATTCAAGGGAGAAGGTGGTTCATCTTCAGACTGAGAAGGAAACTTGGGTTTGCAGCTCTTCTTTAAAGGAGATGTTCATGAGGGGTGGTTAGGAAGAGGTATGTGACAATATCAGTCTGGTAGTCACAAGATGATTTGGGGTGTTTGGGTCATCTTTAGGATCCTGATGAGGACCTCACCATCTTTCCAATAAGATACTTTTTGTTTAAATTATTCAAGAGCAGCTGAGTGCTAAAGGAGATTACTCTTTTGTGTGACCTCTTTCCTCTGACCAACAAATATCTCTTCTGCTTAACTATTCCTAGGTTGGATAAATATCAATTCAAAGTATTTGCAAGTAGTTTCCAGTATAGTATCTGGACATTTTTACAGATCTTTTATGTTATCTCTTTTGTCTGGTCAATAGTAACTCCTTGAGGACAGTCAATGGTGCTCAGGGAAATTATTAAAGACTTGTAAATTCCTTATTTCCTTGCTTTCAATCCTCCAGCCTAACAGTATCCTGGGGAATTTTGCCACAGGCTTCCATATAAAAGATATACTTTCCTTGTTCTGCTTTTATGTTTCCTTTCTACCTATGACTTTTATTTCTTTTATCTTACCTCATTTAAAAAATGACTGCCTTTTCAGAAAAGCTGTAAGGCTGATTATGTCATTTCTCTTAGAATATGACTTAAAAATTTCATATGGCAGGATAGTGTTAGGCTGGAGAATTGAAAGTAAGGAAATGAAAAGTAGTCATGAGAAAATGGGATGTCCCAGAGATGATGTATGAGTTAGAATCAAGTAAACAACCAGGGATAACAGTATGGATTGATACTGATACTTAATAGTACTGAATGAGTTACCTAAGCTAGATATTGTACTATCTTATTTCTCACTATACTTTATATAAATTAGAAGTGTTTACCTTCTAAATATTATAGATAAAAGAAATAAGTTGTAAAATGCTTAAGTTTTCTATAAAGCAACAAATGGGGGTGTCCAAGAGGCCTTTGGACTTATAACTTAGAACCTCAGGGGACAAATATGGTCTGGAGATAAAGAATTGATAGTGATTGGCCTAAAACTGACAATTCAAGTCACAGAGGTACATGAGATATAGTTTTATGACCTTTGCATTTTTGGTCACTAATGATCATAATAAAAATAATTTTTGGAAGAGTGGAAAGGACAGACACTATATGGTGCTGGACTAAAGATCTGAGTAGTTTTATAAAAGGCTTCCTTATTAATAAAAGGAGAGGAATAGGATAATGACTGTTAATAAAAAATCTGGTTGTGGTAAAATATCTCAAATATATACATTGACTAATAATGTAATTGTTACGTGCCAACATCTCAGTTTTTTCTAACTAAAAGGCTTTCAATAGCTTTAGAGAGTGACATAAATACAGACGTAAAGAACTGTTATTTACTATTTCAGCTGATTCTCGTATCTGTCTCAGTTTTGGTTTTGGAAAGAAATACCATGGGGAGGGGAAATGATGAAATGAATTATTAGTAGACTCCAGAATCTTTTGTCTTGGGCCTTTGCCCAAACTGTTATGAGTCCCCAAATCAGATGTTAATGAGCTGTGAGAGGTGTGAATTTGAGGATAGTGTTTTATTATATGGAGAGACTTACTTTTTAAAAATCTCATTATTTATGGAAATTTTTATTTTGTTTGCTTTTATTGAGTTTTATGATGGTCTCAATGCACAAATAAATAGTAATGCAAAAATCTGATAGATGAAAGTCATAAAAATTGCCAATGAAAGAATATACCAGGGAAAGGATACAGTTTACTGAATGGGAAAGCTTTAAAAAATTAGGCCAAGCAGGGCACAGTGGTGCACACCTGTAATCCCAATTCTTGGGAGGCAGAGACAGGAAGATCACAGGTTTGAGGTCAGCACAGGGTAACTTACTTTGAAAAGGGTTTTTATTTTGAAGTTATTTCCTTCAAAATAAAAGTCTGGGGTACAGTTCAGTGGTAGAATTCCCCTGTGCTCAATCCCTAGTACCAAAAAAGGGGGGGTCATGTTAGATTCCAGAGCTCATGTTTATTTATTTGAATTTAAAAAATTCTTAAGAAGCCGGGCATGGTGGCGCACGCGTGTAATCCCAGCATTCCGGAGGCTGAGACTGGAGGATCTGGGTTTGCGGCCAGCCTCAGCTACCTAGTGAGGCACCCTGCAACTTAGTGAGGCTCGGTTTCAAAATAAAGAATAAAAAATAGGGCTGGGGGTATAGCTTGGAGGTAGAATGCCCTTGAGTTCAATCCCCAGTACTGCAAAATAAATAAATAAATAAATAAATAAATAAATAAATAAATAAATAAATAATTCTTAAGAAGAAAAGTTTATAAAAGTGGTTGAGAATCCCAGAAAAAGTAGTTCCCATCATCAAGACTGAAAGTATCTTATGCTCATCTAAAAACTGCAGAAATGGAGTTTTCATAATCCTCTGATCTTTTTATACCCACTGCTTCCATAATCAAGCCATTTAAAAGTAATAAAACTGAAAATTGCCTTACTCATTAGCCTTCACCTTTGAAAAAAGCTGTTTTATTCTTATCTAGGAATGCCACCTCATTTGATGCTCTGCACGCAGAGTCCATTAGAGCTGTGAGCTGTGTGCAGAATGTAGCATGGCAGTGAGGTTGAGATTGACTCTAGACAGGAGTCTCAGGCCAGAGAGGAATGGCAATTCTTCCCTTTTCTTATGTGTGAAGCCATACTTTCAATCATAGTTTTCACCACCACTATCAGAGTACATTTTCCATCTTAGTTTTGTTATTAATAAAAACTCCAAATACAACCTTAACTGCATTGAGTCTCCTTTCTTGACCAAATGACCTCCTCCCTTTCCTGTCTGAAAAGCCAATGGCATTCATTTTGTAAACTTTTCTTAGTCTTCAAAGGTATTCCTGTTCGTTTATGCAATACATATCTGTTGTGTTTCTTTTAAACTCAGGAGCTATAGTAATGAGTCAAATAAACAATGCCTCTGCACTGACACTGCTTAGAATCTGATGGAGGAGGCCAGCCAATATCAATTAACTGCTAGGAAGTGAGGGTGAGTGAGGAATTGCAGGATGCTCCTAAATGGTTACTCAGGTGCCTCGGTATTCTTCTGGGATCAGGAAAACCTGCTTTAAAAAACAAAACAAAAACAACAACAACAACAAAAAAAAAAAACAGCTTCAAGGTAGACTCTGAAAGGAAAGGAGTCAGCTAGGAAGGGCAGGCAAGGGGGAAAAGGGGTGTTCCAGGCAGAAGATAAAAGATATGTACCAAATACCCAAGATGAGCTTTTTAAATTTTTTATTTTCTAAAAGGCATGTGTTTCCCCTTTCAACTACATTGAGGCTTCTATGGACAAGAGGACAAAGTCTATTTTCTGCTTCTTGAATCTCCCATACTTTTTAGAATACCTCACAGTTAGTTAAGTTGATTACCAATTGATGTAGAATACAGACATATCCAATTTCAAAGGTATGAAAGTCATCACACATCATTTAAAGAATATGTTTTGAGATTGAGTTAAAGGCATCCACATTGTCTGATGCTATGAGGGCTATGGAGAAGGATAGTAACTATAATGTCAAGTAGATGTAAAAATTATTTGGAGGGCTTAAACATTTGGCCTATCCAGACCCTCATTTCTGAAATTGTTGACTTTCTATGCTCATGCTACCATGGGGCAAAAGAATGGGGTGGAAGTGAAGAGAGGCCAGTATGGACTGTAATCAGGAATCCACTAGTAAAAGTTGAAAGAAATTGTTTGTGTCTCTTTAAACACTTAAAATAATGTTTTGGCTATGGCCAATAAGTAAGTAGATCTTTTAATTGCAAACGTGCAAAGTGAGTTTTCACAAAGATAATAAAAACAAAATAATATGAATCCCTTCACGTTCATGATAAGAATATATATATATATATAATATGATATATATATATATGTATATATTTGTAAAAGAATCCCAGTAATGCAGAATAGCCAATGCCATAAAGGAAACTATAAATCAAGATGGTGGGAAATGAAGATAATATTCAAACAGAACTAGTAGGATAATACGCTTACAAATGGAGATTTATGGTACTAAAATAGCTTTCACAAATTGGCCCTGGCATCCCAGGATAAGACTATAAGGCAGGAGATTTGTACATATAGCTGCTCACAAGAGACTGACTTGTTGGCAATGCCTGGCAACAAGTCCCCTCAAATGGCATCTGCTGACAATGCCATCTGGTCTAGGATATATTGCCAGTTAATCAGTGTTTGCTGGCATTCCTTCCTTTGCTTTTGCTGAAGTTTTGACCAAATTCAGAGTTTAGAAGAAAAAGAAATTGATATATTCCTATACGTTGTATATCAGAACTAGTCTCTGTTGAATAATTTTATTTTTCAATACTAAAATCTCTTTTTAACTTTTCTATGTTTGACTCTTTATCAACTTTTACGAGACTTATTCATTTCAAAAACAGATGTGCCAGTGTAAAATTATTACATTTTAGTTTATTAACTCCTACAAGTCAAGCCATAATATATAAATATTTTACTGAGATGCTTATGAACATATTTTTAAGAAAAGTAACAATAAAAGAGAATACTGACTGGTTTCAGTGGTACACACCTGTAATCCCAGGAATTGACAGGCAAAGACAGGAGGATCACAAGTCCATCAGTTACTTAGTGAGATCCTGTTTCAAAATAAAAAATAAAGGCTTGGGTGTAACTAGAGATAGAACACCCCTGAGTTCAATTCTAGTACCGCAAACACACACACACACACACACACACACACACACACACACACACACACAGTGACAGAGAATACTTCAGTTAATACTTAATATCATTAATTACTTTTATTGATAATATCCTCTTATTGGGACCCACCTAAAAATCAGAAACCATATTTAGTCCTTTCAATGTACCATATTCACTATTAGACATCTATAGCTAAGAAATAAGAGTATTTTATGTTTATGCATATAGTTCCAATTTTAGGAGTAGAATTTTCTAAGGAAAATCTCCTTTGGTTCACATTCATGTATATATATATATACATGAATATATATATATATGTATCTTTTCAGATGGCCACCCCTTATGGATTCAGATGTATCTGCATAAGTTGGGTAATATGCAACTTAACATAGGTTCCTTATTTTGGGCTTCGTGTATCAGGAGATTTCTGATGAAATGCATTTGTTTTCTGGTATTTTTCTCAAATTATGTATCTGTGAGTGCATTATCTGAATTCTTAAATGTTTGTAAATATATTTCTTCTTGAATAAAAAAGTAATTTTTCTGGATATTGGAATTTTACTTTTATAATCCTTTTTTTTTTAGTTGTAAGTTCTATTTCACCATTTTCTAGTCATCAGTTTTCAAATGAGAATAGTAATGCCTACATTACTTTTTTTGTTTTTGCTTTGCACCTTATACTTTTTTATATGTAAGACTGTAAGAAGGATTTTTAATGAGAATATGTTAACATTTGTCTATCTTTTCATTGATTCTGCTAAAACAGATTCTATGATAACTTATAGACTTTGAGATATTTTCTTCACTATAAAACAAAAATAAAAAATTCTGCTATGTTGTATTTACTTTATATCTTATTATCTTTGTATATTTTCTTTTTTTTTTTTTTTTTCAGTCCTGGGGACTGAATCCAGGGGCATTCTAACTCTGAGCTACATCCCCAGTCCTATTTTTTATTCTTTATTTGGAAACAGGGTCTCACTAAATTGCTGAGGGCCTCACTAAGTAACTCAGCCTCCATGCCCAACTTCTTTATATATTTTCTACTTGGCATTGAGAACTCTTGACTCTACCTACATCTTATGATTTTCTTTATAATCTTTATTTTCACTTAGGCCTTGAAAATTTGAAAGTGAAGCTATGTTAAATATTGACTTTAAAGCCGGGCGTGGTGGCGCACGCTTGTAATCCCAGCATTTGGGAGGCTGAGACTGGAGGATCCGGGTTCGCGGCCAGCCTCAGCTACCTAGTGAGGCACTCCGCAACTTAGTGAGACTCGGTTTCAAAATAAAGAATAAAAAATAGGGCTGGGGGTATAGCTCGGAGGTAGAATGCCCCTGAGTTTAATCCCCAGTACCGCAAAATAAATAAATAAATAAATAAATAAATAAATAAATAAATAAATATTGACTTTATTTCCTTTTTTCTTAAAATTGCATACTGAATAATTGTTAGACTCTAATTTCTTTTGTAGGTATAGCCTTTTTCTGTGCTGTGATTGGATGTCACTAAGCTTTCTTCTTGTTGTTGGTGGTGTTAAATTGTCTTCATTTTCTTAAGCTTTACTTTATTTGGGAATTATCCTGACTTTATGACTATTCTTCTTCTCTTAGCTGCTAGATCTCCTAAAGTGTGAAGTTGTTTGTCTAATTTAATAAAATGACTTGCTTCTGAATACACTGGAATCTGTATTTGTATCTCTCAGATTCTATATGGAAAGATAGCAATGTATCATTCACCTAAAAATCTATAAACTAGTTGATACATAATTTATAGTTTCATTAATAAAATTCATGTTAAAAACCACAAAAAATTGACTTGGGAGAGTAAAACAAAGGGTGATTCAATATATGCACATAAGAAGTTATAGAATGAGAAAACAATAAGTCACAAGAAGAAATAGAAGGTAGACAAAAGATACATTTTTGTTTTCTATTGTATGTTACAAGGGTAGACTTTTTCTTATGGCAATTTGGTACTCTAGGTAAACTATTTGATAGTACTTTTAAAAGTGATTTAACATTCCACATTAAATCTTCTTAAATCTTATCAGATGTATCAACAGGATTGTAAAAACTTTTAGCATACATAGTTCATATACCAAAGGAATCCAAGGAGAACATATAACACTGAAAATATATTTCTAACTAAAACTTTCTTTGAAACATGTAAACTGGAATTTAGAATTTTACTTCTCACTTAGAGTAGAGAAATAATACAAATGGCCAATAAGTTTATGAAAAACTTTTAAATATCATTAGCAATTAGGTAAACACAATCAAAAATGGAAATTATTAAGGACACAAGTAATAAACGCTAATCAAGATGTAGGGATATAGAAACCCCCATATAGTTGTTGAGATTGCAAATTAGTACAACTGTGGAGATTAGTACAGAGGATCCTCAAAAGACTAGGAATGGAAATACCATATGAACCAGCTATACCACTCCTCAACATCTTTCCGAAAGAATTAAAGTCAGAATACTGTAATGATATATGTATATCCATGTTTGTAGCAGCATAATTCACAATAAACAATTATGGAACCAACATAAGTGCCTATCAATATATGAATGTATAAAGAAAATGTGGTAGGTAATCACAATGGAATTTTACTCTGCCATAAAGAATAACGGTTATAACATTCACCAAAAAATAGATGAAACTAGACAATATGAAGCACAGTGAGATCATTCAGTTTTAGAAAGTCAAGGGTTGTTGTATGCTTTCTCTCATATGTGGAAGCTAGAGAAAAGATAAGAAACAAAAGGGACTTCAGTTAATGAGGAAAGAGATCAGTATATTAGGAGAGAGAAGTGGGAATGAGAAAAAGTAGAGTTGATGAAGGAAACAGCTGAAATAACGCTACATCCATATATGAAGACATCACTTCCAATCTTACTAATACGTACAGGAGGGTTGGGTAGCAGAGTGAGATCCAGAGGGAAACACACCAAGTGCTATGTGCATGTATGTCTGTATCACTTTGTGCCTCACTATGATGTATATTTACAATAACCAATAAAGCAATTAAAAAAAGAGTAAAAAAGAAGCAAAGCCCAGGATTTACCTAAGGCATGATATCTAATAGAACACCATGCTTGCATGCAAATGGGACCTAAAATGGCAGCATCCAATGAAATGTAAATTAAAGGTTAATTTTGTCATTCTAAAAAACTTATAAAGAAAATCTAATTATTTCAAACTGATTAATCAGAAACATTGGAATTATTATGTAAAGAATGTATACACTGTGTATGTATTTATTTAAAGAAATAAAAGACAAGCCTGAATAAATACTAGGGACTAGGAAACTATAACAATGACAGATCAGAATTTTTAAAGGATCCATACAATTTTTATGCATGATAAAATATAATTGAAAATGTCAAAAATAAATTAATTGTAAAGTTATACTAAATTTAAAAGAGAATCAGCAAATGAAGCATACATTTAAATAAATTATTACAACAATAACAAAGATATACAGAGTTGGGAACTATGAAAGAATTAAACAAATATCTTGCCAACAATATAATAAGATTTTGGAGGTTATAAAATGAAAACTAAAATTTGTAATTACAATAGCATCTAAATTGAGGACTAGTGAATGTATTTGAAGTAATCTAAAATGATGTATTTTTGAAGAAAAAGATATGAATATTACTAAAATTAAATTTTAAGAAATTAAAATTGTTTGTCCTTATCACTAAAATATAATTTTAGAATTCATAACTTCAAATATATAGAAAAATAAGTAACTTTTTAATAAAATGAATGAGAAAAGTTATACACTTAATTTAAAATAAGGCAAGAATAGAGAAAAGTAACCAGTATTCTATAAGATAGCTGACAAAAATATAATAATATTATTGAAAAAATTTATCATAAATACTAAATATTGCTGGCATAATATTGTGGCTTACAGGATATATAACAAAAATATTTTTATGATCATTTAAAGGCCAAATAATAAAAAAAATATAGTTGTATTTAATTTTAGGCAAATTCATTCAGTATAAATAGATTTATTAGAGACATCAGAAATTTCATAAAGAAGAAAAGTTTAATTGAACAGGAAGAGACAATAATTTGTCAACACTTATAATGTATCCTTACAAACATATAAAGCAAAAATTGCCAGACATAGAAAGATAAATAATCTTATTTCCATTATACTGACAGATTTGCACATGCTTTATTATAGTAATTGATAAAATAGACAAAAATTGCAAAGAATATATAAGGTTTAAAAAGATTTGACAAATTTGATTTGATTTACTTATATAGAACCCAGAAGAAAAATAATGAGGAATATACATGCTTTTTTTAAGTATGAGGAAATAAAGCAAATTGCAACAATTTAAAGAATTGATAGTATTAAAAACATTTTTTCCTAAGTTCAATAAAATTAAGCTAGGATAGCTCAGAGGCAAGGATAACTTTTATAGGTGAAACTAAACAAAGTTATAAGTAATTCATAAGCCAAAACTGAAATGATATTTGATATTAAAAATATTCTAAACTGACTGATAGTCAAATTAATAAATGCTCAAAGTTGTGGGAGAAAAAGCAGTTCTTTGACAAGAATTTACAGATGCAAATATTTTTAATATAAATACATTTGATCATTAGTCTTTATCTTAAGAAGTTAAAAGATTACATATAAATGTAATAAAATAACTTTATAAGCAAATGAAGTAGAAAGCAGAATTGTTAATAATGATCCTCAATGCTAATAGTTCATTTTTAAAAGATTAAAAAGTTTTAGACTTGTGACAAATTGATTTAAAGAAAGCAAGTGTGTTAGTTATCTTTTTATACTATAACAAAATACCTAGGATAAACAAGGGAATAAACTTAAAAGGGAAGAATGGTTTTAACCCATGATTTCAGAGGTTTCAGTACATGTTTGGTTGGTTCCATTGCTTTGGGGCCTTTGCTGAGGCAAAGCATAATGGGAAGCAGGTGGTAAAGCAAAGCTCCTCACCTCATGGTAACTGGAAAGTAAAGAGACAAAGAAGAAGGGTCGGGCTACCACCCTCCAATGACCTAACTTCCTTCCACTCTGCCCCACCAACTAAAACTTTCCACACCTCCCCATAGTGCCATAGGATGATGACTATATATTCAGCATATGGGCATTTTGAGTACGTTTAAGATCCAAACCACAATACCAAACAAAGATACTCCATTAGAAATGAAAATGGCAGCCAGGCGTGGTGGCTCATGCTTGTAATCCTAGCATTTAGGAGGCTGAGACAGGAGGATCTGGGTTCGCGACCAGCCTCAGCAACCTAGTGAGGCACTCCGAAACTTAGTGAGACCCGGTTTCAAAATAAAGAATAAAAAATAGGGCTGGGGGGTATAGCTCGGAGGTAGAACGCCCCTGAGTTCAATCCTCAGTACCGAAAAAAAACAAAAAAAACAAACAAAAAAAAAAACAAACGGGATCAGAAGGACAATAAATATAATATTAAAAAATATGACAATACTTTTTTTTTTTTTTTAACAGTACTGGGATTGAACTCAGGGGCATTCTACTTCTGAGCTATATACCCCCAGCCCTATTTTTTATTATTTTATTTTGAAACAGGGTCTCATTAAAATGCGGAGGGCCTCACTAGGTAGCTGAAGCTGGCTGCGAACCCAGATCCTCTGGTCTCAGCCTCCCAAATGCTGAGATTACAAGCATGTGCCACCACTTCCGACTATGACAATACATTTATAAGCTTAGATGTTTTGAAGTCCTAGAGAGATATTATTTATTTATAATCATTTAATAAATTCAATCCATAGTTTAAAATGATTCCTTAAGAAAGCCAGGTATGTTGGTGCATGCCTGTAATCCCAATACTTCAGAGACAAACACAGGGAGGATCACAGATTTGAAGGCAGCCTCAGCAATTCAGGGAGACTCTTAGAAACTTAAGCTGACCTTGTTACAAGATTAAAAAAATAATAAACAATAGGACTGGGTATATAGCTCAGAGGTATAAGGCCCCTGGGTTCATTTCCCAGTATCAAAAACAAAAACAAAATAAAATCTTTTTTCCTAAGAAAATTTCAGGACCAAATAGTTTCAAAGGCAAATTCTTTTAAAAAATTTAAAGAAAGAAATTAATTTAAATTTCCTAAAACTTTTCCAGAGAGCAAAGAAGAAATGCTATAAAATGACCCTCTGATTAAAGAAAAACCTTGATACTAAACTATGATCAGGACATAAAAGAAAAGAAAATAAGGTACTCTTTTTTTCTCATGAACATATATGTACAGAAGTACTAAATAAAAATTTAGCAAACTAAATCCAGTAATGAACTGAAGTGATAAAAGTGCTATGATTGAAGTAGGTTTGTCATAGAAATTTGAGGTTTAACATTAAAAGAACAAATTGAGAGAAAATTTTTAAAAATATATTTATTTAAGACAAAACATTAAAAGAATAAAAATCATATGGTTATATAATGATGTAAAAATAATTCCTTGTAATCAACATTTAACATTTAAAAGGGATAGAAAGTTTGTATAATAAAACCTGCTTACCATTATAAAAATTATATTATTTTTAAAATAGTTTTATTGATACATTATAATCTCATATCATAATGTAATTCATACTGATGGTTGCATACATGCACACAGCACTTGATGAATTTTCTCCAAGCTCTCTCCCTCTCTCTTGTATCCTGATTACTCCCTAGTTTCTGCATGTGAGAGAAAACATATGACCTTTCACTGTCTATGTCTGGTTATCTCACTTAATATAATGTTCTCCAGGTCCATCCATTTTCCTGCAAATGACATAATTTGGTTCTTCTTTCTTGCTGAGTAGAATTCCATTGTGTGTATATCCCACAATTTTGTAATGCATTCATCTGTTGATGGACACCTAGGTTAGTTCCACAATTTCGCTATCATGAATTATGCTGTTATAAACATAGATATGCATGTATTACATCAGATATTCTGATTTCAGTCCCTTTGGAAAGATGCCCAGGAGTGATATAGCTGAATCATATGGTGGATCTATTCCCAGTTTTCTGAGGAATCTCCAAACTGATCTCCATAGAGGCTACAATAATTTCTAATCCCATCAACAGTGTAGAAGAATTCCAATTTTTCCACATCCTCACCAGAATTTGTTGTTGTTTTATTTCTTGATGATTGTCATTCTGATTGGGGTTAGATGGAATCTCAGTGTAGAAACTTCCTCAATAAACCCCCCAAATCTCAGGAAATTAAAACAAGAATCAATAAATCAGGCATTAAATTAAAACATTTCAGTTCATCAAAGGAAACCTGTAGAATGGGAGAAGATCTTTGCCAGCTATTTCTCTGATAGACTAATATCTAGGATATACAAAATACTTGAAAGACAACACTAAAAAAAAATAATAACCCAATAAAGAGATGGATAATTGAACTAAATAAACACTTCACAAAAGAAGAAATATAAATGGCCAATTAAATAAACTAAAAATTTCAACATCACTAGCAACCAGGGAGATGCAAATCAAAAGTATACTGAGATTCCATAAAAATTATTTTTGAAAACCCTACAATAAACATCATATAAAATGGTCAACTTAAAAATCTGTTCCTTTAAATTCAGGAACAAATCAAGGTTTCTATTTATCATCACTTGTATTCAACTTTTTACTAGAGATTATAGCTAACAAAATACTAAAACAAAAATAAATTATTAAGCTAAAGAAATGCAAAGCTATTATTCATGGACGTATCATTATATATGAAAATATTATTAGACTTATAAGAGGGTTTAAAAACATTTCTAGATTAAAATCAATATGTAAAATTAATTTATCACCTATTCATCAACAAATTATAACAAAATGTTACACTAACAAAAAAATCACCAAAGATTTATGAGCAATACTAAAGGAGAAAAGTATATATCTTCATTGACAAACTAACAACAATGTAAATAAATGAAGAGAAATACAGAGCTCATGTATTAATTATTGAATAGCATAAAAGTGCCAGTTCTCCCCAACAATTTTTTACATGTGTGTATAGGTAGGTGTGTGTGTATATAAATTGAGAGAAAGATACTATTTCAGTCTTCCAAGGCTGTTTGGCAAACAAAACATTCTTAGAAAGATAGTATGCATCAAAAGCTGTCAGAAACTGTACAGAAACAGGTTTGTAGAGAATTGTTTCTCAACCAAGGGAAATAGCTTTTAGACAATTTACCATCCATATGTAGAGAAATATGATTTTTGTGTGTGTGTGTGTGTGTGTGTGTGTGTTTGTGTGTGTGTTTTACTGGGTATTGAACCCAGGGACATTCTATCCTGAGCTATATCCTGCCTTTTTTGTTTGTTTTGAAAGAGGGTCTCATTATTACTACTACTATTATTTGCAGTACTGAAGATTGAACCCAAGGACTCACAGATGCTAGATAAGCTCAACAAGTGTTGTGTGCATATATATTTCTGACACTCTGTACCCCAATATGATGTAAATGTACAATGCACCAAATAAGAAAGAAAGACAAAAGGAAGGAAGAAAGGAAGGAAGGAGAGAGAGGGAGATAGAGATAAAAGAGAAACAGAGTCTCCTTAGGTTGCTGAGAGTCTTGCTAAATTGCTTAGGGTAGTCTTGAACCTGCAGTCCTCCTGCCTGAGCCTCTCAAATACTGGGATTACAGTGTGTGCTACCATGTGTGGCTTGATTTAATCTTAAATTTAAAAATTAATACGAACTATTTTAGATAATTAAATACAAGAGTAAAACTATAAATAATAGGGGAAATACAATATGATATCACTATAAACTCAGATTTAAAATGATTTCTTAACAAGATGCAAGAAATTACAAGTTATTGTGTTGAACTATATGAAGTTAGAAATAATAAGTAGATGCTAGGCAATGAAAATCAAAATAATGTGTTTCTTTAAAACAAAAATGTGTAATTTTTAGTTCACAGTAATATAAATTAAAAATGTTGATAAATTTTATCAATATTTATCATATAAATAATAAAAAGATAAACTATAAACTGGAACAAATATTTGTTGCACATGTATGAATAAATTTGATAAGGTTCAGAACATGTAAAGGATTACTACAAATCATTAAAGGACAGTGTTTCAATATAGGCAAAGACTTGACCAGGAAAGAGAAACTTAAATGGTCAGTATTCATATAGGAAGATATTCAGCCTCATTAGTAATCAAAAAATTGCATATTTGAAAGACATAGACGTGCTATTTCACATCACTACATTAATAAAAACTAAAAAGTATGACTACATGGAAGGCTGTCCAGGATATGAGCTAAGTGGAGTTTCAATGTATTGGCTAATAGAAATCTAAATTCATATAACAACTCTAACAGACTGTAGAACTCAGGGAAGGGCAGGGCAACAGGAAGCAGAGAGAGAGTAAGAAAGAGAGTGAGTGCTGGTGGAGGGGACAAGGAGGATATATAATCCTCAAGGCCATACTCCCAGTGGCCTATCTCCTCCAGCCACACTCTGTCTGTTTCCCACTCAGTAAATCCCCTCAGGATTCGATTATTTCACCTCTGAACATTTTGCATTATGAATACATGAGCTTTCTCAGTAGACATTCTATATCCAAACCACAGCAACAGGTGAAAGGTCACCAGTGCCCCCAAACAAATCACACACCCTCTCCTCCTCCCCTGGACCTTTAAGGTAGACTACTCTGACTTCCTCAGGATTCCAGAGCCTGAGAAGCCACCAGGGGCAAAAGAAGGAGAGCAGAAATGAAAGTCAGTATTCCGATCTTGGTTTAAGAATTGTTCATTGCTGAGCACTGTGGTGCAGGACTGTAATCCCAGTACTTGGGAGGCTGAGACAGGACCCTCAGCATCCCAGTGAGGCTCTCATCAACTTGATGAGACTCAAATAAGAAAGTAAAAAATCACACTGGGAGTGTGGCTTGGAGTAGAATGTCCCTGAGTTCAATCCACAACAACAAAGAATTGCTCATGACTTGCTTAAGAAAATCATTCATCTTCCCTGGGCTTCAGCTTCCTTATCAGTTTAACAAAATAATACTCATTGGCTGAAATTATTTTTTCAATGTCTTTTGGGATTCTGAAACATCTGAAAGTCTTAGTCAATCTCATATAGCCCATGGGAGGTTACAGCAGGATTTAAAGCTATTTAGAAGAAGCTGCTACTGAGATGTCCTTGAACCCTTTTTTGTCAAAATTGCTCCTTGCTTAAGATTAAGTGTTAAAGCTCCAGCTGTGTTTTTCCCTAATCCCTTTTCATATACTCCATCATATTTGAAAATTCAAAGCCATGTCATTCATTGCTCTCCCCTTCTGAGAAAGGACAGGATTTGAGAGAGAATAAGACTCACTGTTCTACAGCTGTGCAACTAATCCTAGCACTCTATGCTGTTTCTGAGAAAAATCTCTTCTGTTCCAAACAAGAGTACACAAGGAAGGACAGTAGAAACCGTGCATTGTGGTTTAAAATTTAAAGCTAATATATGCCCTCAAAGATGTAGCTAGACTCAAAAATTCAGCTTAGTTCAAACCCCTATCTCAGTGAAAGATATAGTGAGGTCTATGTGATTTTTTTTCTTCTCAAGAAAGAGGATTATTGAAACAATATTATGAGATGACTATAACAAGAGATGATTTGAAAAAATAATAAATAAAAATATCCCCAAACTGGTATTAATGGTTTACTTTAAAATGTAACCAAAATATTTGTTATATTTGCTTCCTGTGTAGGATCATACCTTTGAGCCAAGGACTTGTCAAATTTCTGTCAAGCCATTCATTTTTTGAGGGAGATCCAGGGAAGTGAGGGTTGGAGAAAAGTCAACTGGAAATTCTTAAATATAGGCCTGCGTATTTGGAGGCCATGGAAACTCTAAATTATAGAACAAAGTGGAGGTCGTGTAATGTGTCCTCACCAATTTCCACTTTATCCCTGACTTGCTTTCCCAAAACACAAGTTATCTTAAATAAGCATTCCATGATTTGTCATCATATTCATGTTAATTTGAAATAAAAACTAAATGGGCATAGGGGGAGTCTGAAAATAAATAATCTGGTAATTCATTTTTCCTTATGTCATTACAGAGAAGCCTATATTGCTGCCAGTGAACAGTGATGTGTACCTCACGCCACCGCCAGTTAACCATTTCCTAGCCTACAATGTAGGAAGGGCCATAGCAAAAGCAAATACTCTTTGTTCCTTGAAAATGATTCTATATGCCTTCAGAGAAAGAAAAAGACCTACTTTTTCATACACATGACATACAATAGAAATCAAGTTATCTTTGGTATATAAATTAAGTTAGAACAGGCACTAGGACTTAGAGGAAAGGTCAACTGATATGAAACATAGTGATGAATGAAATTATATAGTAAATGATGCTCTCTTAAGACAATAGGAAAGATGCCTCCACATTTTTCCCATTTTCAATTTCACATTTTGTGTGAAATTTTCAATTTTGAAAGAATTTTATTTTGAAAATAAATTGTGAAATTTTCACAATTTTGAAAGCATGAGAAGTCATAAATATTGTATATATGTCTTCATGTAAGAAAACTTTCAACGTATTTCTTAAAGATGCATCTGAGATGATTACAAAAAGCAATAAAATAATGTGTTTTTGTATGTAAGTATAGATAATATACCTACAGGCCCACCTTACTTTCTACCTTTAAGTATCACCATAGTTGAAGTAGTGGTCAAAATATGGAAATACTTGTGTACCTGTTATTCAGAGTCCTGCTCCTGGTTTAATCCTTTCACAGGATTCTGTGGACTACCATGTGGTACAGAAACAAAGAAAATAGATAATGCCTGGCATAGAGGAGAATTCCAAAACTCTGCACATTGTGGTTATTTTTGTTCTTATGAGTCAGGGAACATGCAAAACTAGTTGATAAATATTTGTGAATATGACCTTTAGCAATAATTAAATATCATAAAGAAAGAATATTACTAACAGCATTACTATTTTATATAAATTATATATTTGTAATAAAATATACAGTAAGAACATCAGGCATGAACTTAAAAGCTTTTGAATTTCAAAACACTAAATGATTTTAAAAGGTTTGCATGCTTCAGAAAGGGACAAATGTATTAATGGTACCCCAAAATTGAAGATACATAGAAAAGTTTGAATGACAGAGTGTCAACATGATGGCAAGAGAGGAGATCTACAGCCCTTCTTACTCCTCACAAACAATTTGACAGTAATTCACAGATAAGAATGTCTTAGTGGTAGCTTTGGGAACCAGGTTCTCCAGTAGAGCCCAAGACCAAGGAGAAAAGAGGCCCATGTCCTCATTAGCAGGCCTGCTGGTTGTGGAACTGACTGCAGAACCATAGGAGCTCCAGAATCTGGCTCTAGTCCTACTCAGTGGTATGCCTAGGGTTCTGCAAGAGCCACCTGCAGCTAAGGCCCTGCTAACAGGTGCTTTCACCACAGAACCAACTACGGACAAAAGTGGCTCATGGCCCCGCTTCAAATCCCCTCAACTGTGGCTCTGGAGCCTGAGTTAGGGTTCCTGATCATCTGATGGTGGCTGCACCAGTCTGAACTTTTATCTAATATCTTCTATGTGCTAAACACAGTGTTGTGAACTGTGAAAATAACAATGAATGGGAAATGGTAATGTGTTATAATCTCCTGAGAAAAAGAACTAACATAATGCCCTGTGGTTAGACATTAAGAACAGGGCTTTTTTCAACGTGTGTATTTTACTTCTCACATTTAATATAATGTCAACTCCACAGTAGGAACACAAAGTTTAATCGTTTCATTTAAGTATAAGAAATGTGTGAAGAGTAGTAGGAGGATGTTAGACATAGGAAATACTCTTTTTACTTTAAAGAAGGTAATATTTGAACAGGATCTTTAAAAATTGAGTAGGAAACCACTTCAAGGGAAAAAATGCACTTTAGAAAAGGGAAACAGCATGTGAAAAGGCAGATATGCATGATGAGCTACACTTCACTGACATGCAACACATGTGTTTGTAACACCTGGAAAGGCAGCGCTGAAGGAATATAAGAATGAGGGGGTAGGAGGTAGTTACGGGGCTAGAGAAGGACTTTTGAGTTTCCTCATTTTGAATTTTTATCTTTTTAGGATATCTATACACATGGGTTGAAAGGTAACAACCGAACTTATAATAAACACTTTTGCATAATGTATATATTTCAAAGAAAGAATTAGTTATTGTTACAATAAATAAATCCAGTACAGTTCTATTTTATTTTTATCACTGGAATTCTCCTGGGCTATGTAGGGATGGTTTCTATAGATAATTCGCCAACTACTTTTGGCATGAAATTATGATTTATTTTAGTCTCTGTTATTTTATATAGCTCAGGTTTGGCAAGCAATTCTGTAATTGCTTTTACCACATATGTTAACTCCATCCCTAATTGCCTAAGGGTTTTGACGATAGAAAAACACATTTTCAAGGCAAACCTTATGGATAGGCAGGATGTTTATAATTCCTAGTTTATGCTTGGCAAGAAAAATTGAAATCACATAAATATACATACCAAATTAATTGTGGCATATTTCAATAGTGAAATTGTTTCCTAAATAGAAACTACCAGGATTGGAACTTGGCCCACTTCTAGGATTTGTTTTATACACTTATTGGCACATGTAACTATACTTCATAGTGAGGTTCAAAGTGATACAAACATACATGCACACATCACTTGGTATATTTCTTTCTGCACCCCACCCCACTGTTCCATCTTCCCTCTATGTACATGTTAGTGAAATCAGTAGTGTGATACCTTCATATATGGGTATAGCACTATTTGAATTGTTTCCTTCGCCAACTCTCTTTTTTCTCTCCCTTTTCCCTCTCCCCAATACCTTTCCACTATTCTACTGGTTTCTTTCCTTCTCTATCTAAAGTCCTTCTGTTTCCTATCTTCTCTCTAACTTCTATATATGAGCGAAAACATATGACTATTGACTTTCTGAGACTAGATGACCTGAGTGTTAAATTCTCTGCTCTATCCATTTTCCTGCAAATGTCATGATTTTGCTATTTATGGATGAATACAATGTATGTGCACGTTTTCTTTATCTATTCAACTTTTGACAGACTACTAGGTTGGATCCATACTTTGGCTATTGTGATTGTGCTTGTTTACATGGATATATATGTATCACTACAGCAGTCTGACTTTAATTCTTTTGGAAATATACCAAGGAGTATTATAGCTTGTTCATACAGTTCTATTTCAAGTCTTTTGAGAAGTCACCATACAGATTTCCATATTGATTATACAAATCTACAAACCTACCAACAGTGTATAAGAGTTCTTATTTACCCACATCCTTGCAGCATTTATTATCATTTGTGTTCTTGATTGCCATTTTAACTGGAGTTAGACAGAATCTCTGTGTAGTTTTGATTTGCATTTCGCTGGGGTTTTTTTCCATTTGTTTCTTGACCATTTGTATTTCTTCTTTCGAGAAGTGTTTATTCAGTTAAATTGTGCATGGGGGGGGTATTTTATTTTTGATGTTAAGTTTTTGAGTTCTTCATACATTCTAGATAATAGTCTTCTATCAGAGACTCCAGGAGCCGGCAAAGAATTTTCTCCCATTCAGGAGACTCTCTCTTCAGACTCTCGATGATTTCTTTTGCTGAATAAAAACATTTTAATTTGATGCCATACCAATTATTCATTCTCAGTTTTGTTTCCTGAGTTTTGGAGGTCTTATTGAGAAAGTCTCTATCTGTGCCTGTATGTTGGAGAATTTGTCCTGTGTTTTAGTTTAGTAATAGCAAAGTTTCTGGTATAATTTCTAAGTTTTTAATACATTTTGAGTTGATCTTTGTGCAGGGTGACAGGATTCTAATTTCATTTTTCTATATATGGATATCCAGTTTTCTCAGAACCATTTGTTGAAAACACTATCTTTTCTCCATTGTATGCTTTTTGCTTCTTTGTCAAAGAAGTGTGAGGCTATAAGTGTGAGGTTTTGTCTTTGTATCTTCTATTCTATCCCTTTGGTCTATGTGTATGTTTTTGTGCCAATACCATGCTGTGTTTGTTACTATAGCTGCTCTGTAGTATAATTTGAAATCATGTATTATGATGCCTCCAGCATTGTTCTTTTTCTTGCAATTTCCTTGGTTATTCTGAATCTTTTGTTCTTCCATATGAATTTTAGGACAATTTTCTAATTCTGTGATGAATGACATCGGTATTTTAATAGGGATTGCATTGAATCTGTAGATAGCTTTTGGTAGTATGGCCATTTTGATGATGTTTATTCTGCCTTTTCAAGAACATGAAAGATCTTTTCATCTTCCAAGGCCATCTTCCATTTAATTTTTCAGCTATTTTTTGTACTGGAAATGGAACCAAGGGACATTCTACCTCTGAGCTATATTCCCAGACCTATTTTATTCTTATGTTTTAAAACAGGGTTTCACTAAGTTGTGGAGGACCTCACTAAGTTGCTAAGGCTGGCTGCAAACCTGCAATCCTCCTGTCTCAGCCTCCCAAGTACTGGTATTACAAGCTTGTGATCCATGTCTGGCTCATTATCAGCATTCTATACTTATCTTTCTAGCAGTCTTGATTTATTTCTAAATATTGTTTTGAGGCTGTTGTGAATAAAATTGTTCTCTGTATTTGTTTTTCGTTGGATTTGTGGTTGGAGTATAGAAAAACTACTGATTTTTGTAAGTTGATTTTTTTTGGGTTTTTTTTTTTTTTGGTTTATTTTTTTGATCATGTCATCTGTAAACAGAGACAATTTCCCTTCTTTGGTATCCCTTTCATTTTCTTCTTTTGCCTTACTTATCTGGATAAAATTTCAAGTATTATATTGAATCAAATAGTACTAGGGAGCATTTTTGTCTTATTCCTGATTTTAGAGGAAACACTTTCAGTTTTTCCTCATTCAGTATGATTTTGGCTTTGGGCTTTTCATATATTGCCTTCATGATGTTGGGGTAAGTTCCTTATATCTTTAATTTCTTTGGTATTTTTCTCAAGAATGGGTAGTGGATTTTGCGAAATGTTTTTCTGCCTTTATTGAGATGACAATGTGGTTTTTGGCCTTAGTTCTATTTATGCAATTACTTATGTTTATTTGACTTGTGTATGTTGAACCAATCTTGATTTGATGAAGTGAAACCAACCTGATTGTGGTAGACAGTCTTCTTGGTGTGGTTTTGAATTCAAGTCACCAGTATTTATTAAGAATTTTTACATCTACGTTCATCAAGGATATTGGTCTATAATTTTCTTTTCTTGAAGTATCTTTATTCAGTTTTGATAGCAAAGTGATACTGGCTTCATGAAAAGAATTTAGAAGTGTTCCATTTTTTTTTCAATTTCGCAGAATAATTTGAGGAGCATTGGACTTAGTTCTTCTTTAAAGATCTTGTAAAATTCAGCTGGCACTCCATCTGGTCCTGGAATTTTCTTTATCAGAATATAAGTTTTCAAAATAGTTCCTAATGATCTTTCATGCTATCTGTAGTGCATTTCACTTATTTCATTAATTTGGATAATTTCTTTCTTTCTTTTTTTTTGGTTAGATTGGTGTTTCAGTGAACAGTCTTACTACTGTGACCCAAAAAGAAAAAGATTGACCACACACAACTTAGAGGAAGGAAGACTTATTTGCTCACAATTCTGGAGTATTCAGGGGTTCAGTGCATTTAGGCCAGTTACATCTATGGAGCTCAAGGCATGGAAGCAGGAAACAGATACACATACACACACACACACACACACACACACACACACACACACACACTTATGTTCTCACACAATGGAGACCAGAAAAAAGAAAGTAAACAAACAGCTTCAAAGATATAAGCACAGTTCCTAAGGCCATACCCCCAGAGACCCAAATCCTTTTGTTATATCCTACCTGTCTCAGTTAAGGCCCAGTAAATACATTACAATGGATTTATCCACCGGTGAGATTACAACCCTCACTACTTAATTACATCAACTCTGAACCTTAATAAATGAGCTCTTGAGGGGACGTTCTGTATCCAACCATACATTTGGCTATGGGTTTGTCAATCTTGCTTATCTACTCAAAAAACAAGCTTTTTTGTTTTATTGGTTCTTTGTTTTTATTCTATATTTCAATAATTTCCTGTCTTATGCTGTCTTTGGAGTTAGTGTGCTCTTGTCTTTCTAGTGCCTTGAAATGTATCATTAGGCTGTTTATTAGGAGTCTTTCTGTTTTTTGTTTTGTTTTGTTTTGTTTTTTACATAGGCACTTAATGCTATAAACTTTCCTCTTAAAACTGTTTTTATAGTGTCCCATTTTTGGTAAGTTTTGTCTATATTTTCATTTGTTGCTAGGAATTTTTAAATTTCTCCCCTTACTTATTCTATGACCCAGTCCTCATTCAAAGTGTATTATTCAATCTACATATATTTATGTAATTTCTCTGAATCTTCCTGCTATTGATTTCCACTTTCAGTTCACTATGATCTCAGATTAGTGGTATAAAACTGTTGTTTGAATTCACTCATAGGGAGTTTCTGCATTGCTGTGGGCTCCTCTGCTTTACCATACTGGGACTTTATATTTATAATTTTAAATACTTTGTTATGTAAAAGTATGCATTCCATAGAAATATCCTCAAAGTGATTTAGCACTGCCTTCATAGATTTTGAGGAGGATCTACATAATAAGAACACTAGAAAGATGGACATGAAACATGTGGCTGATCATTGTCAGCAGTAGTTTTACTGTTACTGTGTTCTCTGCAGTGCCAAGTCCTGTCATTGGTTTGAATTTTTTTGTGATATTTGAAACCAAAACAGCTACTGAAGCTAAATTTTCAGAAATCAGAACAGGAACAGCAAAAAAAAAAGATTTATAAATGCTAGTTATTCAGTCAAATTTTAAAAGAGGAAATGAGTCTACTTGCTTTTCATAATATGTCCTCAGAGGAGTAGAAAATTTATCTGACCCCTAAAATCTAACTTGTATCTGTAAACAAATCATGATTTTATAATATTTATATCTTTCTATAATTTAAAGGTAATGTTATGGAAAAGGAGCATGGGACTAATTTTAGAAAGCCTACAAGTCACAAAAGAGTAGTACTTTACATTTTTTATTCAAAAATATAGTAGAAGACAGCTTATCAGAAATATTGAAGTTGTTGATAATGAAAGATATGAGGGAAGGGAAGAGTAGAATGGGGAATTTATGCAAGATTTTTGCCCAAAAAGTAGAAAACACAAGAGATCATAGCATCTAATATTTACTTAAATGGGCGAAGTTCATTATGTAAATTGAGAATGAGAATAATATGTTGGAGCATTCATATAAAAACTAAAAATGGATGGTCACAGACTACTTGAGAGACTGAGACAGAATTGTGGGTTTGAGACCAGAAGGATTTGAGACAGGAGAATTGTATGTTTCATGCCAGAGAAAGGCCTTGCTTCAAAATAAAAATTATAGTAGGATAGGTGGTATAGCTCAAAGGTAGAAAGAACTCCATGGGTTCAACCCCTAATACCACCCCCCCACACACACATACAAATATATATATATATATATATATATATATATATATATATATATATATCCTTCAAGAAAGGAACAAGAAACAAGAAAGAACTGAGTTGTGTGATATTAACATCCAAAGTTATACGTTCACAGTATATAAAATTACATTTTTCAAAATATATTGGCCAAGAGAAATCTGTTACACAGAACATTCAGCAAAATGGCTATTGACTGACAGATCACAATAAAATTGCTTTACAATGATTATTTTTAATATTACATCTACAAAAAAATGTGTATCTAGTGCCAGGTGTGGTGGGATACGCTTGTAATCCCAGTACTTGGGGAGATGGGACTGGAGGATCCAAGTTTGTGGCCAGCCTCAGCTACTTAGTGAGGCCCTCCACAATTTAATGAGACCTAGTTTCAAAATAAAGAATAAAAAATAGGACTAGGGATGTAGCTCGGAGTACAATGCCCCTGGGTTCAGCAAATTTACAGGCATCCATGTGCTTACTTTCTTTTTTTTTCTGGTGAACTTTCTCTTATATGGGACAAACACATTATCTTTCCCTCTGAGGCTTCTGCCAGATCACTTTCTAGAATTCAGTTCTAAAAGTCTGCAATGTGGAATTGCTAAGAGTTTCCATGGTAACCATTGTATTTTCCCACCCAAATATACCAGGTCTGTAGCCTCTGGAACACCTTTCAGCGGATTCAGGAGACCCAGAGCTTCTAGGAGTTCTGCTTCCTTGAAACACAGGTACCAGATAGGATTAAGTAAAAGGCTAGTGCTTAGTCAAAAATTTTAGACAACGTTTTATTTAACTCTTGGGAAAGTGACTTGATATAGGGTTAATAGTTTATTATGTTTTAGGTAGCTAATTAGACATTAGCAGATAGGGTAAGTTGGGGCAAACCTGAAGCAGAGCTATAGGAAGGTTAAGCCCCCCGACAGGCCTCACTTAGATTGCTCTCCATGGGAAGGGAGTGGAGACAGCTCTGTCTCACTCAGGTGCATGCAGAATACTAAGGGGTGGCAGGAAAGAAATAGTAATTTCCCCAAATGCATACGCATTAGGGAAAAAGGTTTCTAGACCAAATAACGCTCACTACGCGGAAGACTCCATGCTGCTTTCCCACTGCCAGAAAAGCACCACTCTAGACTCTTTGGAGCAAAACCTCTTTGTCCCACACCATTTGCAGCCCTGGAAAATGGCCCCTTTCAGACATGTTTCTCTGGAACATATCTCTTCTCCCTCCACATCACATCTTTTATCACAGCTTTCCTCACATGGCACCATCACTTCCCTGAATACACCTCCTTATATCCTCTTATATAGACTCTGGTGCTTATAGTATCCACCGCAGATATAATTCTCTTGCAGCTGGCATGGGACTGCCACAGCAGCTTTTTTTTGGAGGGAATCACTCTCATCTTTGGGAGAAAGAGAGTTGGGAAAGTGACTCTCAGACTCCTAAAAAACATTAGAGCTCATTTAAGACTGTTAGTTGACCATTAGCTACCTAAGAATTCTCAACTTCTGGAAATATTTTGAATGGGAAAAGAACCAGTGTTAAGATATATTAACATAAGAGCAGAGGAGTTTGTTGTAGCTTTGTTTATAGTTATGTGGGGAAAAATAGAAAATAACTTGTATATCATTCAATAGAGAAAGGGTTGAAAATGTAGTGTTATAAAATGTGGACTATTATGCCAGTATAAGAAATAATAATTAAGCACTGCCTATTGAATTAAGGCCCTGTTCATTATTCATTGTTAAGAAAGAACAGCACATTAGAATGCATATTTGGATAAGCATGGAGAAAAGTATGGATGCTTAACATAATATAATTAATAGTTCTTCCTTGGGGGATAGTGAGAATAGGAAGCAAAGGGAATTGGGGGGATAAAGAATAAAAGCACATTGAAGAAATATACATAATATAATATGACACAGTATTATGTTCAAATATGCTATAACTATCATTATAGTACTGGGGGTCTATCTGGGGCATGTTAACAGGGTCATATGTTTGGGCTCTCAGTTCTTGCTGTCAGCTGAGTCTGCCAGTTTCCTTTCATGTAGTTTCATCAAGGTAGCTGAGTTTTTTTATTTGATAACTTAGCACCCAAATGCCACAAATGTAGAAGCTTAAAATGATCATACAGGCAGACAAATTAATTAAATGGATTTCAGCTACTAGGAAGAAAGGTGCTGCACTCATAAAAATAAAAACCAACTAGAAATAAAGTGGCTAAATATAGCTCCTGTGCCTGAATTCTGAAAAAAATCCTTAAGTCCACAAGTTATTTATCTAGCAGCTTCTGCATTGCATAAGTATTAGATAGCTAGATAGCATTGCAAGGCAGTCTTTTGTTGTTGCTCTTACCTTTAAAGTGAATTAAATTATATAGGAAAGTGGCATCTTAATTGCACAAGGCTTCTCAGAATCCACTTGTATGATGAATTTTGGGCTTTTGTTGATATTATTTAGAGAGAACTGCTAATTCTGATTGTTTTTCACCACACATACAATCAATCTTGACCTAAAAATTCTGCCTTTAAAATTTTCCAGAAGAAAATGATATGTCCATTGTTTTATCTAATCTACACTGTTTAAATCATTAGTAATCACTAGAAATCCACTCCTTTCTGCCAGGAACCCTTTCTTTATGTGATAGCACCAGGGTAGGTGGCTTAAAAACTATGTAAGAGGTTGCTTATAATTTTCTGCACTAGCATAAGTACCACCAATTATCTGGCAATTTCTTATTTAAAGTATAATTATTATCCATCAGGTTATCACTTAAATATCAAATAGTTCTCAGTCACTCACTAAAACAAATTTTTAAGAAAGAGTGTTAAATTAAAAAGATTAAGAAGCAGCTTGAGCCAACCTAAAATCTTTTTCAGGATGATATTATACTCCCCCATTGTCTATTCTTTCCACATCATCCACCTTTCCCATTATAAGCAGTAATGTCTAAGGTTGATATTTAAGAATACCTAACATTGGCCACAGGACCTATGCACAGGGAATGGAGCACTATTCAGAGCGTGCCCTGAAATCTCCCTAAGTATGGATAGAACATGCCCATCCCACAGGAGATCTGGAAGCTAGAACAAACTGCTATATAGTATTTGATTCTGAAGAAAGTATTTTCCACATCTTTTCAGCTTGTTAAAGGTATGACATCTCCCAAAGATGTTCATGAAAATAATTTTGGTGGCAATAATATAAAAGAGGTTATAGAATTTTTTATAGCATTGAGTTCTTAGTAATTATGTAGTCCAGATGCCTAGTTTTACAAATGAGGAAAATGCAAATAAAGAAATTCAGTGAGTTGTGCAAAATTATGACAACTCTAAGACCAGAATGCTGGGTGTCTTGGCTTCAGCCAAGTGTTCTTGTCACTAAAGGATGTCCTTCCATGACCAGTATAGTACCTAAATGCTTCTAAAAGTCCATGGTTTCATCTTTATGTGCTTTGTTTTGTGCCTTCAAAGAAAATGTCTGAGAAACACGCCTTGTCAAAAATTCCTCTTTTTTATTTATTTATTTATTTTTGGTGCACATGCAAGGCAAGCACTCTACCACCTGAGGTATATTCTGCCCTAATTTTCTCTCTTTATGGTACTTTGCAACACAGAAGATATTTGAGGCTTAGGACTTTAGGTAAAATTTCTAACCAAGTTGTAACTTAACAATGTGAGCATGCAATTATCTATTTCCACAGTAGTAAATATGTGCTGATTTTTACTTAACCAGTTTCTTATTAGTGATCATTGAGATTTTTCCAACCTTCTGCTATTAAATAACAATTGTTTAACACTCGTGAAAGTACATTGAAAGACAAATTTCCAAAGAGGAAGCTTACTCTAAATCAACTTATTTAACCTCCTGAGCTTTATTTTGGGCATATTCTAAGCAATAAATTGAGTGGATGCTGTTGCTGCTGCTGCTACTGATGATGAGTCAATGCCAATTAACCTGTTTGAAATTTTAAATGATCAGTTATTTTCATTTTTTTCCTCCTGGATCGATAACTAGTATTTTAACCCATTTCCCATTTGAATTACCATCTCCACTTGGCTCCAACTGTTTAAATAATACAAGTAGTTACACATGGAACTAGAACTATGAATTTTCAGAACACCTGGTTTCAGAATTTTGGATAGAGGTTCATTCAGAAATCTGGAGAAATGGTCATCAGTGATTTAGAAGAACACATAATAGTTTCAGAACTAATTCCAAATAGAGGCTCATTCATTTCCCAGCTCAAATTGAGTGACTTTTATGTGATATAGCAGTGAAAAAATCAATTTAAGAGCTTCCTGGAATACCACTTAAAGCAAATATGCAGACGTCCTCTTGTTTAAAACCTGGAACATTGACAAGCTCTGGTAGATTGGGTCTCATAGGCATTGAAACTGTGGGAACCTACATGATAGAAGTGAACCCACTTTTGCCGGGCGTGGTGGCGCACGCTTGTAATCCCAGCATTCAGGAGGCTGAGACCGGAGGATCCGGGTTCGCGGCCAGCCACAGCTACCTAGTGAGGCACTCCGCAACTTAGTGAGACTCGGTTTCAAAATAAAGAATAAAAAATAGGACTGGGGGTATAGCTCGGAGGTAGAATGCCCCTGAGTTCAATCCCCAGTACCGCAAAAAAAATAAATAAATAAATAAAAAGAAGTGAACCCACTTTTAATTTTCTAGATTCTCAAAGACATAATCATGAATATGTACTGAATTGAAACTATTGGTTAAAACAAAGCTTTGAATTAACTGAGAATTTCAGTTAATTAGTTTCTTCCTGCTTTATTTTATGACACTTTTGGATTTTTAAATTATTTAACCAGGAGATGCAATTTTTCAAGAAACCATATTTCAATATTAGGTACCTGAAAGAATTAATTCATCCTTTCAATATAAATATATTTGCTTTTTTAAAGAAACAAAAAAAAACTTGTATTTTTCATGTCCTTTTTAATTGTATGACTTTTACTGGACTGGGACTAGAAGAAAGAAAATATCACTAAGCATAAATTTGAAACACACCCAAGTCCAAAAAGTATCCTCTCAAGATCTGTTTCACTTTAAATATTTCATAGAACATAAGGCTGAAGAGACACTTATATTAAAAAAGGAAGTTTCTGTAGTTAGATGTGTTTGGAAAACATAATCATAATATGTTATTATCCTAAATATTCTCAGCATCCATTATCACTTGAGGTTCTGAAATGTCCTTCAGCAAGAAGGGGTAATAAATTAATTGATTCCCCAAAGCATTGGCTCTCAAACTCCAGTGAGGACCATAATCATCTGAAGATCTTTGTAAAGCAGATTTCTTAGCCACACCTAAAGGAATTCTGATTCATTATGTCTGGGATGGAGCCCAGGAAATTGAATTGCTAATATTTTCCGCAGTGAAGAGCATGCTACTGGAACAAGAACCATACTTTGAAAACCTTAATCATCATACCTCAATGCACATTTTTTCTATATTTATGTCTAAATATCTCATGTGTTTTGATGCTATTGTAAATGGAAGTTTTTAAATTTTTATTTTCTGATTTGGGGTACTAATATAGAGAAATACAATTGAATTTGTATCTTGACCTTGTATTCAGTGAACTTCATAAATTTACTTTTTAGTTCTTCATACATTTAGTTCATAATACATTTCTTAAGATTTTTTAAATGGTCATACCATATATGAATAGACAGTTTCTCTTCTAACTTTTACAAGTTTTCTTTTATTATCATCTTTGTTTTATTGCAATAACTAGAACTATAATAACAATGTTGAACAAAAAAAATCAAAATGGGTAACCATCTTAATCACAAGGAAAGCATTTAATATTTCATCACACAACGTGATGAAGGCCATAGGTTTTTATATAGGCTTTTTCTAAGAATAATGCTCTCACATATTTCCATTGTATTATTTGAACTGTTTTCTTCTTTATTTCTCTCTCTTCCTTTAACTACAATCCCTAACCCCCTTTAACTACTCTATTGGTCTCTCTCTCTCTCTCTCTCTGCATTATGTAAGGTACCTTATGTTCCTTATTTTCTCTATAGTTTCCACATATGAGAAAAATAAAAACTTCACTGTTGACTTTTTGAGACTAATATCACTTAGCATAATATTCTCCAGTTTCATCCATTTTCCTGTGAATTACATAATTTTCATTGTGTGTGTGTGTGTGTATGTGTATGTGTGTGACATTTTATTTATTCATCTGTTGGCAGAAACCTGGATTGGTTCCACAATTTAGCTATTGTCAATTGTGCTGCTATAAACATGTGTATGTATGCATCACTATAATATTCCAACTTTAATTCTTTAGGAAAAGCACCAAGGAGTAGTATAGCTAGGTCATATGGTGGTTTCATTCCTAGTTTTTTGACCTCCAAACTGATCTCCATAATGGATGTACTAATTTATAATTCCACCAACAGTGTATAGGAGTTCTTATTTCTTCATATCCTCACTAGCATTTGTTGTCTGTATTCTTGATGATTGCCATCCTAACTGGAGTTAGGTGGAATCTCAGTATAGTTTTGATTTGTATTTCCCTGATTGTGCTGTTGAGTATTTTTTCATGTATCTATTGGCCATTCATATTTTTTTCTTTTGAAAAGTTTCTATTCAGTTCTATTGCCCATTTTTATTAAGTTATTTGTTTTTCTAGTGTTAAGGTTTTTTAGTTCTTTATATATTCTAGATATTAGTCCTATATCATAAGAGTATCTGACAAAGATTTTTTCCCACTCTGTATGCTCTATCTTTAGGCTTTTTATTGTTAGGTAGAATTATTTTTATTTGGTTCTATATCATTTATAGATTCTTGGCTTTATTTCCTGAGCTTTGAGGGTCTTATTGAGAAAATCTCTAACATTACCTATATGTTGGAGACTTAATCCTATGTTTTCTTCTAGTAACTGAATAGTTTCTGGTCTAATTTCTAGGTACTTGATCACTCGAGTTAGCTTTTGTGCGAGGTGCAAGATAGGGATCTAATTTCAATCTTCTACATATTAATATCAAATTTTCTCAGCACCATCTATTGAAAAGGCTTCCCACCCCCCAGCATATGTTTTTGGCTCCTTTTTAAAAAATCAACTGGCTATAAGTTTGCAAATTTGTTTATGTATCTCCTATTCTATTCCATTAGTCTATGGATCTTTGTGCTAATATTGTTCTATTTTTGTTATTATAGCTCTGTGGTATAATTTAAAATTGAGAATTGTGATGCCTCCAACATGGTTATTATTGCTCAGAATTGCTTTGACTACTCTGGGTCTTTTGGTCTTCTGTATGAATTTTAGGATAATTTTTTTTTCTAGTTCCGTGAAGGTTGTCATTTTGATAAAGATTGCATTGAATCTATAGATGACTTTGAGTAGGATGGCCATTTTGACATTTTTTATTCTGCTTATCCAAGAACATAAGGTTTTCATTAATTTATCTCCAAATTCATTGACTTTTTAATCAGCTATCACCATTCTTCTCTTACATCTATTCACTAAATTTTTCATTTAAGATATTGCATATTTTAGTATTTTTCATACTTTTCACTTTTTTGAGGTTTTCCATATGATTACTCATTATGTCCACCTTTTTCTTTATGTCCTTAAATATATTTATATTAACTACTTTGACGTGTTTGCCAGTTTTATACCTCTGTGTCTATTTTTATGCATTGATTTTTCTTTTGACTACCAATAACATGTTCTTGTTTATTTACGAGTCTAGTAATGTTTTTATTAAATGTTATACTATTATTGTTTTAGTTTTAGAAAGCAAAAAAAAGTTGAGTTGAACATGTAGCACTTTGGTGTTAAATTTCTTGAAAATGGGTCTATTTTTAGTTTTCCTTCAATTTAAAGATATTTTTAGTCCTATTTATGTTAGTGTGAAGATGTGGCCCTTCTACAATTTCAGTGGAAAGCCCAACATGTGTAAAAGGACTCAGATGTCATATTCTATCTCCCCTGTAGTTGACAGAAGCTAAAATATCTGTTTAGCATTTTCAAATTTCTAGTTCCTATTGTTTTATAATAGATTTCTTGGAGTTTTCCTTGTGTATTCAGAGGTCAGCCAAGGATTTGAGTATATTTTATATGGTAACTTGAGGACTCTTTCCCTGTGGTTTCTCCCTTCTCAGCATTTCCCCCTTCAATTTCTAGCTGGTCTAGTAGAACAAAACTCTATCCTCAAAATGCTTCAACCTGGTAGAATGGCACATTTCTGCTTGAATAATACCTTACCTACTCTATAATTTGAAATGCCTCCAGGACAAGAAAATGAAGTAAATGTAAACCTGACCCAGTGCCATTTAATTATTTCAAGGATTGAATCCAATATAATACATGCCAAATTTGGGTCATTCTAAAGTGACTCCAAATTGGTTTATAGATTATTTTGTTATAGCAATTATTTGTAAGACAGTGAGTCTTATACAAGCGACTTTATCTTTACCACAATCTGAACTCATTTTTCCTTGTGACATTTATAGGCATTTCTTTATTTAGTGCCTTCCAGCACTGAAAGAACCTTTGAAGTCCACCAAGATCAGGTTGGTAGCTCTTCCCCTGATGGTTAATTTGATCTTTTTCCTTTGACTTTGAAAGGATTTTCTCTTTACAAGCAAGAAAATTTACTAGGCTATCTCTTGGCATATATTGCCACATATAAATTCATTTTACAAATACTAGTTATCTACTATGTGCCAACTATTAAACAAAATGTTGGGAATATAAACAGTGAACATAATCACAAAATTGTATTATCAAGGATATCTTTAATAAGAAGAAATTAAATTTTTGAAAGTAATTACTTTAGAAATAATAAAGTATAAAGATATTAGTGCTAGGGAGAAATATAAAGTTAAGAATGATACTCTGAAATTATGTTGTTTTTATTTTTTTTACTTTTTAAACTGCTGTCATACTTCATAAATATATCATAATTCATAATAGTTCACAATAGCATACTATTTCTCTCCATTTCTTTATCTAAACTGTCCTATTTTACTAATAACAAAAAGTATATCTGTCATTCATTTCTGTGATTTTTCCCATGAAAGTTGTTTGTTTGTTTGAGAGTAATATGACTTCCTTGCACAGAAATTTTAACTATATGAAATCTAGGAATGTTGGTGTCTCATATTTTATATTCTTCAACCCATGCATGAATATTGCTCAATATTTCTTAAATAAATTATACATGCTCCAATATACATTTCTACTGTACTAAAATAATTAAAAAGAAAGATATCTACCTTTTTAATAACACTGCTTTGTTTTAGCTTATCATGAAGCATAGTAGAATTTCTAAATAAGTAGAGAACAAAGTACCTCCTAAGTTACCAGGACAGGTGCATGAACACAAATGGTCACATACTTGTATGTTTGTACCTCTGTATGTGCATATGATATATTGACACATATTCCAGTGACTCAGCTTTCTTTGTGGCTTTATGTTAAAAGTTAATATTACTGGGTGTGGTGGCACATACCTGCAATCACAGTACTTGGATAGCGGAGACAGGAAGATCACAGGTTTAAGGCCAGCTTCAGCAATTTAGTGAGACTCTGTTTCAAAATAAAAAATAAAAGTGGCTGGGGGTAGCTCAGAACTAGACTGCCCCTGGGTTCAATCCTTAATACACACACAAACACACACACACACACACACACACACACACACACACACACACAAATATTGATATACATATAAAACTTAACAATCGATGAGGACCTTAGGAGATGGAAGGACCTACCATGCTCTTGGGTAGGCAGAATAAATATCATCAAAATGGCCATCTTCCCAAAACTGATCTACAAATTCAATGCAATACCCATGAAATTGCCAAGGACGTTCCTCACAGACATAGAAAAATCAGTCCTTAAATTCATCTGGAAAAACAAAAAGCCCAGGATAGCCAAAGTAGTTCTTAGCAATAAAAATCATGCAGGAGGCATCACAATACCTGACTTTAAACTCTACTACAAAGCCACAGTAAT
>PVLC010008865.1:0-56366 GCA_004027655.1 Graphiurus murinus
CATGGAAATGTTGTAAGGAACTTCTGAAAAGGTGGTTTCAAAGGATAGATGCAGCTGAGAGGGAAACATTTTCTCTTTCCTTATTCTTCTTTGTTCAGAATATGGACATGCGGGCTGGAACTTCAATAATCAATCATCTTGGACCAAGAAGTAAACTTTAGAATGGAAGACATGCACTCAAGGTGTGACAGAGGTCTATGATAAATCTGAGAGATGGCATACTTGCATTAGTTTTTATTCATAGGAAATAATGAACTCGTATGTATAAACTATACTATAAAAGCCACTATATATTTTGTTCTAATACTAACTTACTCATCTAATAATATTTGTTATCTACAGTCTTTCTACTATGTGAGTGTAATGGCTTTGATTTAGAATGTGCCCCTAGCCCTCTCGGAAGTACCAATGTTGGAAGCGCAGATTGGCTGCAAGGAGGGGTCCTTGGGAATGTGGCCTTGGGTATTACATAAGGTTCTCTCCTCCCCTTGGTCTTTTTTGCCTCTGGCCTCCATCCTGTGAGAGCAGAGGCCATGCGCTCTCCCTCTCTTGCTTTCTGCCACCATACCCTGAGATCCATAGACCCTGGCCTCATGTGGCCCGAACCTGGAATCTCCATGAAACTGTGAGCAAATAAGTCTTCCTTCTTCTAAATTGTGTATTCAGTCATTTGTATTACAGCAGTAATAATGTTGACTGAGACAGTTGGGTTACCCCTCCCTCCTTTTGCTGGATTCCATTTTCTTAGTAGACTTCCTGGTTTTCATTGAAAATATCCTCTAATTGCTTTGTAAAATGTCTTGAGATACTGCATAGGTAAACAGGTACTTTACTGGTGGTTTTATGGAGTAAATAATTTTAAGCAAGTCCAGGGTGATGGTGCACACTTGCGATCCTAGTGCTTGGGAGGTTGAGACAGGAGGATCTCAGGTTTGAGGCCAGCCTCAGCAACTTAGAGAGACCCTGTCTGTAAATAATAATAATTAAAAAAAAAAACAGTGCTGGGGTTGTGGCTTGAAGGTAGAATGCCCCTGGGTTCAATGTACACCACAAAAATAAATAAATAAATAAAATAAAATAGGCCTGGGGGGTATAGCTCAGAGATATAGTGCCCCTGTGTTCAATCCTGAGTACATAAAAAAAATTCCAAGCTGCAAGTCATTTTGAAAAGTTTGCTCCATTGTGTCTTTTCTCCAAGTCACTATTGAAAAGTCTGGTGTTCCTTGGACATTTGCATATGACCTGTTTTTTCTCTCTGGGAATTTTTACACACTTGTCTTTGTCTCTAGTATTCTTAAATTTCATAATTCCTTAGTGTTGAATTTTTGTAATCCTAACAATGGGATCTTGGTTTGTTCTATCAAACTAGAAATGTCCTTATCCTGAGAATTTTCCTTCAATTATTTTGATAATTTAGCTACTTTGTTCTTTTTCTGGAAATACTATTTTAAAAATATTAGACTCCCTAAATTGCCCTCTTGTTTTCTTATTATCTCTTTCCTGTTTTTCATTGTTTTATCAAGATGTCATTACACTTTTATACTAAAATCTTCCTCAGAGAATTTCATTTTTGCAATCACACTTATAATTTACAAGGGTTCTTTTGTGTGCTTTGAATATCATTTAAAAAAACAGCATCCTGTTCTTCAGTCATAAACGCAGTATCTCTATTGGCTTTATGAAGGTAGCAATGATATTCTTTTGAAAGTTTTCTTCTGTTGCCTGGAAAAAAATCAGTTTTTTAAAAATTCATTTCCTTGTGTTTGTTCCTTCTTTCCATTGCCCCCACATATTTCAGAGGGGGAGTAACTACAAGTCTGAGTGGAACCTCTGTGTATTACCAACTCCCAGCCTCCACTGTGAAGTAGAGTGATTGGGTCCCATTTATTTGGGGGACCATGGTCATAGGCACCATCATCATACCATTTCTCTCGGACTAATCAGATCCTTCAGAGAAGCATCCCCACCTGGAAGGCATGAGCCTACCTATCAGGATCTGGAAGTAGACTGTCCAAAAGAAGTACTATAGTTTGCATCTGGAATGTCCCTAAAGAGCTCATATATTGAGAGCTGCTGGGTCTCCAGCTGGTGGTGCTATTGGAAAGAGGTGGAAACTTTAGGAAGTGGGCCTTGTTAGAGGAAGTAGGTCACTAAGGGCATGTTTAGAAGGGTTTGTCTTTCCCTGGCCCCATTCCTCTTTCTCTCTTTACTCCCTGCCTGCCATGAGATGAACAGTTGTGCTCCCCTGTGTACTCCCCACGATGATGCTCTGCCCCACTATAGGCTCAAAGCGATAGGGCCAAGTGATCACAGCCAAAACCTCTGAAACTGAGCCAAAACAAATCTTCTTTCTTTCAAACTGAGTTCCTCAGGCATTTTGTCACAGCAATGAAAAGCTGACTAACATAGGAAGTTTCAGAACTACCTACTGTTCAGTATGTCTCATTTTTTAGTATTGTGCTCTGACCCCCAGTAGTGCCAGGTTTACATCTGCTCTGGGCACTTCAGATTGGGAAAGAGTAATAGTTACACTTCACCAGACTACATTTTTGGTGATACCTCAGTCCTCCTTTCACCCCACTCTTGGGTGACATGGCAGAGCCCATCTGCCCTTCTTATTTTTGTGGGTTAATGCCTTCTTTTACCCTGGTGCTTTTAATATCATTTTGAAGGGTTTAAGGAGGGATCAAAACAAATCATATATGCCTAATCTTTAATTTTTAACTAAATCTCTCTATGGGTTTTCCCATAGCATGAGAAAACTCAACTTTCTAGCAGGTTTGGTGGGCGGAGGAGTAGATTATTACAGAAGTAATTTTCTATGTTCAAGCTATGAGAATATAAGCTATCTGAAGGTTCGTAATCATTTGTAGGGGAAATTAAAGACTCTCCTTACTTCTATTATAGACAACTCTAAAAAGGCGAAAAATAACTCCCAAGCCCAGGAGGAATCATTCATATCCTTAGATATAGAAGAGCCTTGAAAAATAGATCAAACTTGTAGATTCCATTGCAAAAAGAAAATCCACCTCTAATTAAACTATCTTCCCAGAAATGCAGTTTTTGAGGAAGAATGGTTTATGTAAGAGGACAGGGGTCCTCTAGAGGGAAACTTCAGTATCACATAATGATTATTCTTGTCATTGGCTATTAGGTTCTTTCAAAAGACATGGCATTAAAGTGGCTCCCATTTAGTCAATTTGCCAGGAAAGATACAGAGATTGTCATAGAACACTATCTGAAAATTTCACCTCTGTGCCATTCCAGCTGTGTGCATCCCTTCTCTCTGAAATTGCCATTTTCACATGAATAGACACACATATTTTGCCCAACACGGCATGTCTAACTCATTACTGCAGGATGAATGATATGGTGCGATTCTGCCCTGGGGCTTTTAGACAGAATAGATGACTTCTTTAAATTTGCTCTATCCCAATAAGTCTCTGCCTCTTTAGGTTTCACAAACATTAAATCCCAAAGTAATGTTGATGCTGAAGGGGACACAAATTATGTGGCAACCCTGGGGATTTTAGTGCAACCTGCAGGTTACAACTCTTGACAATGAATGGCAACATGGAATCTTCCTTTATAACATAAAAAACGTTACACACTGATTCGTTATACACTGAGTCTGCTCTCTTCCTCAAATCAAATCTATTCTACATACCATTGTTAGGTTAATTTTCCTTAAGCTTTGGTTTCTTTATGTGGCTCTTTCATTAACCATCACTGGCAATCTCTGGTAGAATTCAGTCTGATGTATCTGTCTAAGTTTTAACATCTTCTTAAACCCCAGAGGCCAGTTCGATTGGTCTCCTCACCATCCCAGGTCTTCACCTACTGCTCCTCTGTAGGGTTCTTTTTACTTGAAATTCCCTTTCATTCACTCAATTTCATATATTTAATGTGAAGTAGTACCAAGGAATGATGCAAAGTCCCTGCCATCTTGAAACTCAAAGTCAAATGAGGGAGATGAATAAGAAAAGGACAAAATAAATTTGAATAGAGGGTATGTTGGGAGTACTTGGTGGTGAAGTAAGAGGTATGGAACCTTGTTTTGAAGGTAGTGAAGGCTTTCCAGAGAAAGTATTGTTCAGTGACCAAACTAGGAGGAGTTAGACAGGTGTGAGGTAGATAAGATGGGGTGGGTAAAGAGACTGATAACTTTAGAGAGAATATCATTCTGCCATTCCAATTCATCCCAAATGTCCAGTTTAAGTCCCATATAACATAAGATGTTTTTCACTGTTTGCTCGCTCGCTTTCTTTCTTTCTTTCTTTCTTTCTTTCTTTCTTTCTTTCTTTCTTTCTTTCTTTCTCGCCCGCCTTCCTTCCTTCCTTCCTTCCTTCCTTCCTTCCTTCCTTCCTTCCTTCCTTCCTTCCTTCTTGTGGTACTGGGGATTGAACCCAGGGAAATTCTACTTCTAAACTTCACCACAACCCTATTTTATTTTTCATTTTGAAACAGGATCATACTGAGTTGCTGAGGGCCTCATTAAGTTGCAGAACCTGGCCTTGAACCTGTGATCCTCCTGTCTCAACATCCCAAATACTGGGATTACAGGCATGTGCTACCACAATCAGCTTTCATTGGTCTATTGATTGATATCATGGATTCCTCTCTCTGACTTCTCTTCACTGGTGTGGGGCCCTGGTGTTCTCACTTTGGTTTTTGACAGGCCCTTCCTTCCCCTCCCTCCTTCCCTCCCTCCCTTCCTTCCTTCCTTCCTTCCTTCCTTCCTTCCTTCCTTCCTTCCTTCCTTCCTTCCTTCTTTCCTTCTTTCCCTCCCTCCCTTCTCTTTCTCTCTCTATTTCTTTCTTTTTTAGGGGGTACTGGGGATTGAATCCAGGGATGTTCTACCTCTGAGCTATACCCTCAGCCTCATTTTATTTTTTGTTTTAAAAAAGTGTCTTGCTAGGTTACTAAGAGTGTTACTAAGTTGCTGAGACTGGCTTTGAACTTGTGGTCCTTGTGTCTCAGCTGACCAAGTACAGGGATTAGAGGTGTGAACCACACCTGGCTTTTATGCATTTATTTAAGTATTATTTATGCAGGATTCGGGCCTCTCTGGATGCCTTAGTCAAATACAATAGCACCCTCTACACTAACATAGACTTGTAATAATTTCCATCATGTCAAACTGTTTTCGAGCTAGAAATCTAGAAATAAAAGGTTCATTAATCCCCTGGTGTCTTTTACTTTCTTCAAACTTTGTGTTATTATATTTCTTCTTAATAAACACAGCTGATGTGCAGCTGTTGGCAGCAATCATGACAATTCAAGGCTAGCCTGTGGCCCAACACAAAGGACAGTTGTTCATTAAATATTCATTGTGTGGCGGTAAATACACAGCCTAAGTTTGCAGAAGATAACTGTCAAAGAAAACTCAAAGCACAGGTGAAGAGGAGGAGCAGGGGAGCAGAGGCTTTTTCAGAGCCTCTTCTTGGGTGGGCAGTGACTGATTCTAAAAAAGGTACAATTCATTGTCTTTCTGGAAAATCTAAACAAAAGAAACAACCGACAAGGCATCATTTTCTCATTAGGAAAACATAAAATCAGTTTCATTCTGCTTCAAGTCATTCAGTTATCTACTGCTCAGAGCTGAAGAGTTGGGTTACCGATTTCTCACGTTAATTGTTACACTTTTCCATTTGATATGGAATCACCCAACACAGTGAAAATAGAAGGTTTGTAATGTGAAGAATGACGCACGGATCATGCCCCTGTGATCCTCAGCTGCACCTGCTCAGCAGATCCTGGAATTACAGGCTTTTTTGTTAGAATTTGACAGTGCTCACTCATTTTGACACTGTAAACACATGGTTGAAAATTTCTCTACTTTCTGGAGGTGGCCTAATAATTAGGTATCCATTAATTTGTTTAGAAAAATCCATCCTATAGAGTGGTCAATTGTTAGACCATTCAAAAAATTCACTGTGTGGCTTTGCCTAATTTAAGACACAAAAGTTAAATATGTTGCAAGACCAAGTCTTGCCAAGCCCTTTTCTAGATTGAAAAGTATTAATGATAACTCTAGAATGTACAACTGTTGGTTAGAATTATTTTGATGTTGACTTTACACGTTTCTAATATAGACTTATCTTTAGCATCAGTGCCTTACTTATATAGCTCTGATAACATCACTATTTTTTTCCCCAGGGATACCTACTTGTGCCTTGGTTCTTAAAGTCTTTCCTATCATTTGCTTGTCTCCATGTCCTTAAATAATTAGGCTATTAAATTCTCAAGTCTCTCCAGTATATCCAGGTTTGCTTAGACTGTAATGCTCTTTCCAATCACTTACACTCATCTGCAGGACAAGCCTAAATGTTATAGAGAACTCCAGGAAGTGGACTTTCATCATTCTGTCCACATTCAATCTTTTACTCTTCTGAAACCCTCGGCAATTTATTTTCCCTTCTCTATGATACTTATCACTTTGTACTCTGCAGTGTAGTTTTGTTGTCTGTGTCTTATTCCTGTCATAGACTTTAGCTTCCTTCATGGTTGTTATCAATGTTACATGTACCTCAATGTCACCCATAGTGTCTTTTAAAGTCTTTCCACCTACTAAATTGTCAATGAAAATTTGTTGAACACATGACATCCAGGAAAAGAAAAAGTGAATGGCCTTCTTAGAGGCAAAAAAGGCAAGCACCAAGGGGAGGACTTGGCCATTCCTTTTAAATCTATTAGTTCTCACTTTTGGTTTTTGCAAGTATAAGTACAATAACCCTCAACTGGTATTTCATAAACACAGTCACTAAAGAGACATGGTATGAAAACATGGAGTTGCCTTTCTTGGCGGGTTTGCTCCTCGGTGGTTTCCATGGCACATTCCAGGGAATTCTGGAGAGACTGCAGCTGATTCAAGGTTTCCTTCAATAAAAATCGAGTGACGAATTGTTCCAAATTGGAGGCTTCTTGGTAGTCCTAAAGGCAACAACAAAAAAAAATGCAATGAGAAGTATGGTAGGAAAAAAATAATCCAGAATAGTTCTTCCTCCACGCACCCTTCAATCACAGACAAGTCCTAGAAAGGGAGAGAAGCAGAGAAGAGAAAAGATGCTGGGCCCTGGAGTCTGCCCTGGAGCTCTATCCACCTGCCAGAAGTAGTGAGAAAGTTGCAGAAAAGACTAAAATGCATCACTTCTCATCACACTTACCTCAACATTAGGAAAAAGGAAAACCTACAGCAGAATTGTGGAAGAGACAGCTGTTAAAAAAATTTCTAGGGAAAAAGAGGTTGGAGCAAGACTGACTCAGGTCTTATTCTATGTTTCAAAATGATGACCATTGACCATACCATCATATATTTTTCTCTATTATCAACAAAATGCAGTCATGTTTCAGCAATTGGCTCAATTCCCTCTTGATGTCTTTATTATGCTTGATCCGTATTATGCTGAAGCTGGAAGAAAATTATGCAAAGTTATTTTAAAATTTAGAAAATGTTAGGCTTGGAATAGTCAAACAGTTTACTACATCTGCTCATGTCCCTCCCTCAGTAACTTCACCTGAAGCTCATTTACAACTATCTTAGCCAGGAAAGCATCACACATTCCAGCAGCCCCAGGTCTCCACGCAGATCATTACAGACCTAATAGCAGTGCTTGCCAAGCTCAGCATGGTGGTGGGTGAGCTGCAGATGGGACTACCTGGAACCTTCTGATTCTCAGGGAGAATCTGGTTGGCAAGAATTTAATGGTACCAGAACCACTCTTTCAGGTCATGGGACCAGCCAATTATCTGATTTTCTAGAATCTTGGGTAGAAAAGGTATATTCAAGTTCACCCAAAGAAAGCATTTGTTTGGCTCTGTCCCTAAACAAAGTGTTTTTTATTTTCATGGTTGAAAATACAAAACTGAAAGGAAAGCTGTTGATAAGATATTGACATGAGTCATGGTGTTCTGGGGAATCACAGGGCATGGCTGTAAACCCAAACAAACAAAATTTAGTTATTTAACCTTTACAGGTCTCAGCTTTCTCATTTATAAATCAGGCTAACTCTGGCATACATTCCAATTTAAAATACCCTGTACTACTATCAACTCTAAATTATAAAATATTGGAATGTGGCCTCCTAATATAAATTACATCAGAATTTTTTTCTGTCATAGCAACATAATGTCATAGAAAATCTTATTCCTTTCCAAATTTCACATATAAAAAAGAATTTTAATCATCATTCTCTATTTGTCTATTCTTTGCAGATGAAAAACATAGGACATTTTCTTATTGACCAAATCTAACAGTCATTTAAAAATTACAAATTGGAGTGTCTTTAAACTCCATTTAATAAAATAGCTACAAAGTAAAATATTACATGCTAATAATAATAATACAAGGATTTTGATGAGTTGAATCAAATTAAAATATGTAAAATACTTAATTTGATTTCATAGCTGGCTATTTATTAGCAATAAAAACTTGAAAACTTATTTCTCAATATGTTCTTTTTAAATCAAGGAAAGTTTTACTTTGAGATAGAAAAATAATGTGCTAATAGAAAAAGAGCTCTGCTTGATTCCTTCCCCACATTTATTTCTATTTTGCCAAAGCATATTTTTAAAATAAGATTCATTAAAAGGAAGACAAAACATAATTGCATAGTCAGAAATCATGCCAACTACGTTTGCTTCTCAGTATACACTATGACTAATCCCAAGCAAATGATAAAATGTTTTATACCTGTTTGTAGACAGCACTGGAAAATGAAGGAAGCATACACTGAGCAGTGAAGCATAGTGTTGGCCTTATTCTTTTTTTTTTTTTTTCATTTAAATGTTAAATATCTGTCATTGTCATGTCAGAACTACAGAGAGTAGATTTTTTATCTTTGCCATCATTGCAATTATATTCTGGCTTCTTAGACTCCAAAGGTCATGTCTTATCTGTTTTCCTCATGGTACCCGGAGTAGAGAGTTATTAGATACTTGATTGCTTTGCAGATAAATTTCTACCCTGCAAATTTATTACATTGATGGTGTACTCTTAGAAACAAAGATTTTGATGCAATCAAATTTAGATATTTAAGGAAAGGTAAATAAAAAAAAACTGGCTACTTTAACACCATTCTATCAAAGCAAATCAGAAAATCGCTATTATATTGAGACTTCTAGCTCACTTGGATGAGAGTTTAATATCCCCCCAGTCACTCTGTAGACAACATTGAGAATACCACATATATACACACAATGGAGTTTTACTCAGCCATAAGGAAGAGCAAAATATGTCCTTGGCAGGAAAATGGATGGAACTGGAGGACATTATGCTAAGTGAGATCAGCCAGACTCAGAAAATCAAAGGCTGCAAGTTTTCTCTCTTATGTGGGATAAAGATAGAAAAAAAAAAAAAGGAAAAAAATGGATCCCAGGAACACGAAGAGACCAGTAGAATAGTGAAAGGGGAGGGGTGGGGAGGAAAGAAGAGAAAGTGGAGGTATAAGGAATGAAACAAACCAAATAGTATTATCCACGTTTATCACTATGAATCTCACTATCATTTACAATTACAATGCAAGCTGGGCGTGGTGGCGCATGCTTGTAATCCTAGTCCTAGTACTTGGGAGGCTGAGACTGGAGGATCAGAGTTTGGGGCCAGCCTCAGCTACTTAGTAAGCCCCTCCGCAACTTTGTGAGAACCTGTTTCAAAAAATGAATAAAAATTAGGGTTGGGGTGTAGCTCAGAGGTAAAATTCCCCTGGGTTCCATCCCCAGTCCTGCAAAAAATAAAATAAAATAAAAATAAAAACAATCACAATGCACCAATAAGATTTTAAAACAACAAAAGAAATACCTGTTGGTTGATATATTTGACATAAATATTGATGCTCTGAAATTGAGAGGCGTGTTAGGTGGGGATAAGGCTTGGGATAAAGTTTTTTGAGTCAATTATGAAGGTTTGATGTCATGTGTGGTCCTTTGGTGATAAGGAGAAAAGAGATTGTCTTCTAATATTCCTATTCTGGTCTCAGCTCATGACACTGTCTCCAAGCCTTCCCTTCCCTTGAACCACCCATTTCTTCACAGCATTAGACACAATTCCTTCTTGTTTGGCCTGTTTCTGTACTGCCTCTCCCCTACCTAGGGTACAGGATTTGTCATTTTATATTTAGTCTTGTCATTCACTTGTGTTTCTCTTTCTTATTTTAGGTCAGCTCTTCAAGGCTAAAGATTATGCCTTATTCTGCTTCCAGAATGTCCAGAACAAAGCCGAGCTCACAGCAGCTGCACCATAAATGCTTAGAGAGCATGTATGGAGCAGGATACCATGTAGAGATGAAGGCACCAGAGGGAATGTCCAGGCCCCAGGAACTGCTCTCTGCGCTCACCAATCACCAGCATTTGCTGTTTGTAGACACTGCAGGCCGGCTTGCCTGCTCATGCGGACTGCAATAAAGGGAAATACAGCTTTGCTCTTAGCAGACTGTTTGTCCTCATTTCATTTTCTGCACCATTTGTTAGTGTTCTTCCCTTCCCTTACTCTGGATCCCAAGCTTTGGGACTGCAGACCCAGGTGGCACAGATCCAATCTCTCTTCCCTTCTCTCAGATATGCGCAGATGTTCCTTCGGAAGGCAGTGGCAAAAGAAGCAGATGGAACATTAAATAGATAACAAGCTGGAAAATGTCAAAGCCTGGCCCTTTTTATTCTCAACAAATGTGTTGGTCGCGAAGGTACAAAAAGGGATCTTTGCAATGCTAACTCCCCAGGAGATTGATGTGTTGGTGTAAGGCACATGCTCCTTCTTTAAGCAAAGCCCAGAATCTGAGATACTGGCAGAAAGAATGTCTACTGATCTAATAAAGCACCAGCATGTGAATGTACAAATGATTCTCAATATCGAGATTCTGCCTTTCTTTAGACAGTTTCATTTTTCATGTCTGTTCACAATAACAGTCATTCAAGTCATTTATGATTGTCAATTACATAAGTCATTAGGTGGTCATTGTTAATAAAATAGCATTAATCCTTCCATTTTTGCCTTTGGAAAGCCAGACTATAAACACTTCAATTTTCATACTTCCTTTTGTAAAGAGCTGGAATAGGGGTAGCATTCATTCATGTAAAAATCTTAGCATTTGCCAGGCATGGTGGCGCACGCTTGTAATCCCAGCATTTGGGAAGCTGAGACCGGAGGATCTGGGTTCACAGCCAGCCTCAGCTACCTAGTGAGGCACTCCGCAACTTAGTGACACCCTGTTTCAAAATAAAGAATAAAAAATAGGGCTGTGGGTATAGCTTGGAGGTAGAATGCCCCCGAGTTCAATCCCCAGTACCGCAAAAAAAAAAAAAAAAAAAAAAAAATCTTAGCATTCAAAGTGTGATACTTTGAAAATCAGTTTCTTAGGAGACTGCCTCGGCAGGCATCTTAATTGTCAGATCGTTTTTCAGTACGCAATCTCTGCCCATCTGGTTGATGGAAGAGTGGGGATCCTAGTTATTAACCCACCATGAACCACAAGAGTTAATTAGGAAAATCAGAGCATCAGACTTCTCTGTTTATATTTGTCCTATTTGAAAGTTAATCAAGTCAGTGATATCTAGTTTTAGTGTCTTCTTGTTCATGAGGTCAGATACAATCACCTTTATCAGAGAGTTATTGCTTCTAAGTGTCTTTGATCCATACTCCTGCAGCTGGGGCCATTCTTTTTTTTTTGGGAAGATATTAGGATAATTTATTTTAAAATATTCTAATTCTCACGTGTTTTGCAGCCTTGTAAAATTTCTGTCAAAATTCACATACATCTTCTCTTAGTTAACATGTTAAAATAGTGAGAGTATATACAAAATATAAGAAAATGTAAAGAGAGGAAGAAGAAAAAATAAATTAGAAAAATAGAATGAACTAAGAAAAGTGAATAGGGTGAAATATTGATGAGAATAAATGTTGAACACACAAACTAATATAGTAGAAATATTTCCAAATATATCAGGTATCAAAAAATGATTCAAATGGATTACATTAACCTGATAAAAGCAATTTTTGTATGCTGGATAAGACATACATGTCACTATTTAACATGTATATTTATTTTTTTAATTATTAGTACATTGTAAGCATACATCTTTGTTAGGTATAAATTGATAACGACATATGTGCCCACATTTCTCATTTGACCCCTTCCCCAAATTCCCACCCTGCTCCCTTGGCCTCCCTCCCTCTCAAGTTCAGTTTGGTGAGTAACCTTGATGTACATTAGGGTGTCCCCGCTCCTCCCCCCGCCCTGTCCATCCCTTTCAGTTAAATCAACTTCTTTGTTTATCGAGGGTCTCTCCTTTTCCAAGCTGGTGCCATTCTTACGTGAGACATCTGTGCTAGCTTCCATAACAGGAAAAAACCATCCTGAAGAGTGTGTGTGTGTGTTTTTTTTTTTTTCCTCTTTTTCTACTCTTCCTAAGACTGTTACTTTTTAAATACTAATTGGCTTATGGACATTACCTGTGTTCTACTTCAAATATTCTTAGGCTTTCATTTTAAATATCACATATTTTTTCACCCTGGAAGAATACTATATCAAATTTAAGACTTAAAAATTAAAAAGTGAAGAACTGATCTGTAATTAAGCATCTTAACAATGGACTGAGGCTAATCCTGGATATATCTTTGGAAATCTTAGGTGGAAAAACAAGAGATTGGAATAATTTCAGAAGACAGATTTCTAAGGGCTAAGAGAATTATAGGTTAGTGAGAAAGGAGAGACAGTTATATTTTTAAAATAAAATATTATAAACAATGAATAGACTGAAATAATCTCTAAGTCCTATTTTAGCCAGGCATCTCATAGTTTAAAGTCAGAAAATACTTTAAAGATGAGTTACATTACTTAAAACCTTTGTGTTGATATGCTCCATTTTAAAAGGCTCATCCTACACACACACACACACACACACACACACACACACACACACACACACACGCACACACACAGAGCTAACTGATGAAGGTCCAGGTCACATTCACAGATATCTAATAATAGGGCAGTAGTTAAGAATCTGGGTCTGAAGATGGTCACAGATAAATTCTGATCTGTACTTGCACCACTTGACAGCTGTGTGAACCTAGAAAAGTATTCAATCTTTCTAGGTCCCTATTTTCTTAACTGTGAATAAGAATAATGATGATAAGCTTACTTTGAAGATTAAATGAAATATGGTATGTTAAGTGCACAGTGCACAGTATGGTGTCTAGCTCATAGTTTTTGATAAATGTTCATTACTGCTAATAACATGATGAAGAAAGGATTTTTACAAGGTATAATGGACAGATCATTAGCTTAAAATTCACAAGACCTGAGTTTGTCTGCTGTGATAATAGGTTACATAAAAATTACTACAAGGATAAATGTATAGTCGGTGTTCATTATATGATAGGCATTTCACAGAAACTTACTTTCCTGAGTTCTTTTCACATATATTTTATGCTATACATTTGTTACCTTGATTACTCAAAAATGTATACCTTTTCCATACATACATATGTTTTACTATATTGAAGCTGTGACTCATGGAGCTTAGTCTTTGAAGAGTATCAAGTTTAAAATGTTGAGTTTAACAGCAAAATTAATCAAAACTTTTTGCCATTTTGACTTCTCATCAAGGATAGAGCATGGGATACAACTTACAAATCTAAACAATGCATTTCCCTTGATCTCCTCTGAATGGTGTCCTCCATATCTTCTTACAGAGCACTTCATTTTTAGAATCTTTCCCAAATTCCCCCTAAGTCTCTGGTTTTACTTCTCTCTCTTCTTTTTTCCACAGATCGTTAGATGTATGTGGGCTAGAATTTCTTCCCTTCTACTAACTTTAGTGTTAGTCCAGGTTCATTTATCTAGGCCCAGTCCTTTTTTCTGTATCACAGAAGTGTAAAAACCAGAAAAATAAGAACAGGAGGATTTGTGGAAGATGGGCATGTTGATATCAGAGTTTCAAAAACCCTGGAATCTTCACATAAAAACAGACACAACAACTAGGAAAAAAAAAAGGACAACAACAACAAACTCCAATAGAAAACAAAAACAATAAAGCAAGATCAAGCATTATCATCAAACTCAAGTTACAAATGGGCCAGGACAAAAACCACTGACTGCCACCAGATCTATATCGCCTGGGATCACTGGAAGAAATGAAGAGAAGCAACAGGATATGTCAGCCCTGAGAACAAGAGGACTCAGAGCAGTCAACACTTATTCACTAGAAAAAGAGCTAATAGTGGCTAATTTGAGAATAGCGGCTGAAACTGGGAGATGTTTTAGCCCAAAGTGGGATAATATAAAAATGGAAGAGTGCCAAAATCCTAGTAAAGCCTAAAGAGACTGGAACTGTGTAGCCTCTGTGAACTCTTGAAATCAGCCCCTACCCCCCCAACCCCCACCCCTGCTCCCAAAACAAAATGCTATGTCTGTAGGGTCCTACACTGAGGAGAATCTGCTGGAAGTGGAATCAAATTGAACAGGTGCACAGAGACAAAGACAAGAAGATTCAGATGAAAAACGGGAGGGAGGAACACAGCTAAAAAATCTCAGAAGGAAAGCCACCATATTTTTAATGCTATAATACAACCACCTAAGAAGAGGCTTTGTGAAGTTAGAACAAGTCTAATCAAAGCTACTTTTCAAAAATTTAGAAAAAAAATATTTTTTAGAGCAATGAACATCTGAAAATTATAAAGGTAAAATTCTTTACAATGTTGCAGTAAGAAAAAGGAAAATAAGGAACAGAATAACATCCCTGCAGATAACGACAGCATTCCAGAAAATGAGTCTACAAATCAGGCCAAAGTGTAACCAAGTATTTATAAGTGAGCTAAAAGACCTTAAAGAAATTCAAGAATAAAAAATGTATCAGAGTTGGGTTACCTCAAAACTGAGATGATAGACCTCAGAAAAAAAAATAGAAATAGAGGAAAAATATTTCAGAAATCAAATCTGAATAAAAAGGAACACAATGACAAATAAACATACACAATACAAAACTGAAGAAAAGTTTAAAAAGAAAGAAAATAAACAAAAGGGACTTGAGAAGTGATAAATATTGAAATAGACCAGCCAGGCATGGTGGCAAACACTTGTAATCCCAGCATTTGGGAGGCTGAGACCAGAGGATCCAGGTTCGCGGCCAGCCTCAGCTACCTAGTGGGGCCCTCTGCAACTTAGTGAGACCCTGTTTCAAAAATAAAGAATAAAAAATAGGACTGGGGGTGTAGCTCAGAGGTAGAATGCCCCTGAGTTCAACCCCCAGTACAAAAAAAAAAAAAAGAAAGAAAGAAATAGACCAAGAATATTCAATTTATTGATAATAGGATTCCTGAAGAAATATAGAAAACCACAAAGAACAGAAGAAATACTAGAATCTATCATTCAAGAATGGTTTCTTGAAATAAAGAGATTTAGTAATTAAATATTGAAGCACACCATCTATACAGAAATATCAACTCTGAACAAATACATCAAGATCTATCTATCTATCTATCTATCTATCTATCTATCTATCTATCTATCTTGGACTTTAAAGACAGTGTACAAATTCTTTGTGCACTTAGACACAAAAAATAAATGACTTATGTGGTTACAAACAAAAACCAGTTAGATTTTCCCAAAGCAACACTTATATGTCAGAAGTATAGTAACATTTTCAGATATTTCAAAGAGAATGGATCAAAATATTTTTTTCATTCAAATATTTTATATCTTAAACCTAATGCTTTAGGCTTATAATGGTGTACACTAAGTTTACATCTCAATACATGAAGATACTTCACTCCAAATAAATAGGAACAACAGATAAAATACAAAAAGATATAACGAAAACACCTATAAATATTCAAAAGGAACATCTTTGAGTACTAGAAAGTTTGCAGACATGGAAAAATATGAATGATGCTCTCCATGGGACAGCTGGGCTCCCACTTCATTTATTTTTATTTGTTTATTTTGGTACTGGGGATTCAACCCAGGGGCATTCTACCTCCAAACTATATCCCCAGTCATATTTTATTTTTATTTTGAAACAGGCTCTTGCTAGATTGATGAGAATCTCACTAACTGCGGAGGCTGTCCTCAAACCTGCGATCCTTCTGTCTCAGCCTCCCAGGTACAGGGATTGCAGGTGTGTGCCAACTTGTCCAGCTCTTGAGCCCTCACTTCAGAGAAGGAAGGGTGAACATGCGTTCAAAAGTGCCATACTAATGGAGACCAAATGTGTTGACTTTTAAAATAAATACCCCCTTTCCAAATTGTCAACATGCAAAAACTCAAGTAACATTGCGTCCATGAGCCATTACCACAAATCTATTAGAAAATGAGTTTTAGAAAGCCAAAATAACTGGAAAGACTGCAACATAAAGTCTTATGAACCAGGATCTAAGTACAAACAAACTTTCTGTAGAGGGCTAGATAGTACATATTTTAACTTTGTGAACAAAGGCCATATATCCTGCTATTGGAACATGAATAGAGCAGAGTCTACCTGTGTTCATAGACTATAGAAAATAGATAGTAGAAGTCGGCCAATGACAGCAGTGTGCTGACCTTGAATCTAGGCTTTGGGCATCAAAAGCTGCCAACATCAAAACAGAGGCAACTAGCTAGAATGTGATTCACATTGAGAAAACACACTTCCAGGTTGTCTTATCAAATGAACTGCTGGGTTTAGCTAGGAATTTGCAGCAAGAACAGAGTTGGGAAAAACATGTTGAATTGTACTGTGAGTGGATAATCGGTAAAGTATTAATTGTGAGCACCTCTGTGGGTTCTGCCACAGATAAATTGTGAATTGTGGGGTCACTTAAAAATTAAGAGATGTAACAGATATAAAAGAGATACCACTCTAGTTTCTAGGAATAAATATCTGTGTGATAAGACCATAATAAAATACAAGGAAGTGGTTACTGCATGGATCAATTTTGTTGTTAATTTCAGAGGAAGGAGGGATTCCCACTGGGCCAGAAGGCATGAAAGGGGTTCTGGGGTGAATGGTCAGTTTTGTTTCTAGATCTCTGTGGTAGTTTTAAGAGTGTTTGCCTTATAATCATTAGGGTCTACATTTGATTTGTATGACTTTCCTTCTTTTTGTTTCATTTTACAATGAAAAGGTTAAGATATAAGTAGGAACTTGTCTGGTAAAAATATACTCTTCTACCAAGGTCATTCCTTACAGACATCGAAAAAAATCAATCATTAAATTCATTTGGAGAGCTGGGCGTGGTGGTGCACGCTTGTAATCCCAGCATTCGGGAGGCTGAGACCGGAGGATCCAGGTTCGCGGCCAGCCTCAGCTACCTAGTGAGGCACTCTGCAACTTAGTGAGACTCGGTTTCAAAATAAAGAATAAAAAATAGGGCTGGGGGTGTAGCTCGGAGGTATAATGCCCCTGAGTTCAATCCCTAGTACCGCAAAAAAAAAAAAAAAAATTTCATTTGGAACAACAACAAGCCCAGAATAGCCAAAATAGTTCTCAGCAACAAGAACCATGCAGGAGGCATCACAATACCTGACTTCAAATTGTACTACAAAGTCATAATAATAAAAACAGCATGCTATTGGCACAAAAACAGACACATAAACCAAAGGAGCAGAATGGAAGACTCAGAAACAAATCCACACACTTATAGCCAATTGATTTTCGACAAAGGAGCCAAAAATATACACTGGAAAAAAGATAGCCCTTCAACAATGGTGTTGGCAAAACTGGTTAACCATATGCAGAAAACTGGAAATAAACCCCACTTTCTCACCTTGCATAAGAGTCAATCCAAGGTGTATCAAAGACCAGAGTCCTGCTGAGCGTGGTGGCGCATGCTTGTAATCCCAGCATTCAGGAGGCTGAGACCCGAGAATTCGGGTTCTTGGCCCGCCTCAGCTACCTAGTGAGGCCCTCCACAACTTAGTGAGACTCGGTTTCAAAATAAAGAATAAAAAATAGGGCTGGGAGTATAGCTCGGAGGTAGAATGCCCCTGAGTTCCATCCCCAGTACCGCGAAAAAAAAAAAAAAGACCAGAATCCTTGCAGCTTTTGAAGAGGGCATATGTCCAACATTTCAACACATAGGCATAGGCAAAAACTTTCTCAACAAGACCCCAAAGGCGGAAGAAATTCAAAGGAAGATCAATACGTGGGATTGCATTAAACTTAAGAGCTTCTGTGCAGCAAAGGAAAATATCAAGAACTTTAACAGAGAGCCAACAGAAAGGGAGAAAATTTTTACCAACTACTCCTCCGATAGAGGACTATTATCCAGAATATACAGAAAACTCAAGAAACTTACCACTAAGAAAAAAAATAACCCAATCAAAAAATTGGCAAGTGAACTAAATAGAAAGTTCACAAAGGAAGAAATACAAATGGCCAATAAATGTATGAGGAAATGTTCAACATCATTAGCAATCAGAGAGATGCAAATCAAAAATACCCTGAGATTTTACCTAACCTCAACTAGAATGACAATCATCAAAAACACAAATAACAACAAATGCTGGAGAGGGTATGGAGAAGGGGGACCTCTCAAACATTGTTGGTGAGATTGCAGATTAGTGAAACTACTTTGGAAAACAGTATGGAGGATTCTCAAATGAATTGGAACGAACCTACCATATGATCCAACAATATCATTTCTGGGTTAAATGAGACCTGTGTACATGTATGTCTCTACCAATTTGTACCTCACAACAAAAGAATGGAAGCCAAACTACCAGACTATGTTTAGCGCTGCACAATTTACAATTGCCAAACTATGGAACCAGTCAAGATATCCATCAATAGATGAATAGATTACAAAACTATGGGATATGTACACAATGGAATTTTACTCAGCCATAAAGAAGAACAAAATCATGTCATTTGCAGGGAAATGAAGGGACCTGGAAAACATTATGTTAAGTAAGATTAGTCAGTCACAAAAAGTAAAAATTCAGATGTTCTCTCTAATATGTGGAAGCTGGGGAGAAAGTGGGTCAAAGGAGTGACTCTAAATGAAGAGAGACAAACCTTAGACAAGCAAATAAGATGACCTATCTGAAGGTGATGGGAATGGGGAGAGGGGGAACACCCTAATGCACAGGATGCACATTCACAAACAAATCAAAGTCAATCACTAAATCGAACATGAGAAGGAGGGAGGGGGAAGGGAATGGGGTGGGAATCAGGGAAAGGTTAAATGAGAGCTGTGTGCACATATGTCTCTACCAGTTTTTACCTCACAACAATGTATTAATACGCCAATAAAAATTAAATTAAATTAAATTAAAAAAGAAATATACTGTCTCCTATGTATGAGAATCTGAGGAAATAATCAGATACGGGCTGTAAAATACAGGAGTCTCTGGCAGGCAGTAGGACAAGAAAATCTGTAAACACTTCCAAATTAGTAATTTCCACCATCTCTCATGTAACTATTTTCTTAACTGCCAGCCTGCATTTCTCTGGAGTGTAACATAGAACCAAATGTTGCGTTTTTCTTTATAAGAGCACAGAGCTATATTCATATAAAAATTGGACTCAATTTATGTTTGTTGATGTTGATAATAAAAAAAATCATCAAAAATTCTTCCCTATAAATATGCTGCTTTCCACCTTATTGCTCACATGGTTTTTCTTTGAATATCATTTTTAAGCTCAAGGAATAGAGATAAGCCAGAGTTGAAGTAAATGATACCCCAGGATAAAAGTGTCTTGTAATTTGACTCCTCCTAAACAGTATATATGTCATATGGATAGTTCTATTTTAACCACAGTTCTATAATATGTTGAATTAATATGCCCGAGGTACTGAATTTGTCAGAGACAAACACATTTCAAAATATCATATTCAATTTTTCTGCTTTCAAAGACAAATTATCCTTCTTTTTGATCTAAACAATGTGTACAACATAAAAAATAATTGAGCATTAAAACATGACAAGCATTTTCAAATAGCATAGTGTTCAGAAAATAGCAGACACTTAATAAATATATGAATACTGGCACATTTTTTGATTTAATTTGCCCTTGTGGCCCATTTATGAATAGAATAACAGTATATTCCAGTCAATTTTATTCAGGAAAAAATAGCCCCAGGAATAGATAACTTCCTTAGAATAATAAATAGCCAAGAGTTCTTCCAGCGAGACGAAAAACAATAAAATGCTGTATTTTACCAAACCTATTAATTATAAGATGCACCATTATTTTGATATTTTGTACACCACTAGTACATGGTCTATTGAACTGGAAAACACAATTCAGTATAAGAAAGTTTTAGTATCTAAATTTCCCAGGCAATCAGCAAGAAGAGACCACTGTATACAAATTCCTCATTTTCAAAACGAAGTGCTGAAAGATACTTGGCTTGGGATACTTTCTCAGGACCACGCAGCTCCCCTAGGCTAGATAAGTGTACAGGGTTTTCTGTTTGTTTTTTTGTTTGTTTGTTTGTTTTCCTGCCTCCTATCTGAAGGTGTTTAAAACACAAAGAGCAAAAGCTTCCTGGTCATTCCTGGGCTGGCTCTAAACACCTCTGTAGGAGCAGCCGATTCCAGGCTCATGAGGCACCAGGCACAAAGTCTCTGGATTATAAAACTGTGTCCCTCAGTGTTTAATTGCCAGTTTTCCAGGGCTGAAAACTGGCAATTAAGAAAGGAAGGGAAGCACCCTCTAGACTACAGATGAATTTCTATTTAAGCTGAGAGTAGCACAAAGGCGGCATCATTTCTAAACACCAGTTTTTCTTGAGCCAAAAGACTTAAATCATATCAGTCTCAGAATGTTTTTCTTGGAAAAGTCATGACCTTTAGGCAAAGATTAATCAAAGCCTGTGATAGAATGAGTATCGTCAGGCTGCCAGTTATTTCTTTAATACATTTACTTTCTTCTTTCTTGCTTGAGATAGGCTTTCTCTCTTCCCATTGAATCCAGCTCCCAAAAACATGCATATTGAAAGGTTAACCTTAAATTTTAAAAGAAATGAATGTTAGTTATAGCCTCACTATCCACTGCTCTATTTTTGATCGCTGAAATCAGAAGATTCACATATCTAGAATGATTAAAGCACATTTACATTTTTGAAAAATTTCAAGAAGCTGATATAACAGAATTAATTCTGTTATTGCATAAATAAAGTAAATTTCAAGTAGGCATATTGCACTCTGGGCTCAAGGTCCTATGGAATGTGAAAGAGATACCAGAGAGTGAGGAAACTCTGATAGAGATCTTGATTATTTCTTACACAAGTATTCATTTTAATCAGAAGCTTAGATTTTGCTCCTTTGCCATGGCAACAGAAGTAGAATCCTGTACCTGGAAGGTTACAGTGATAATTTTCATTAGGCCTTGTAGTAACACTTTAGTGATTGGACTGAAATGAATTAATTTCAGCCCTTCCTTCCTTCCTTCCTTCCTTCCTTCCTTCCTTCCTTCCTTCCTTCCTTCCTTCCTTCTTTCATTTTTCCTTTCTTTCCTACTGGGGATTGAATCCAGGGGCATTCTAACTCTGAGCTACACCCCCAGCCCTATTTCATTTTTAATTTTGAAACAGGATTTCACTAAGTTGCTGAAGCTTGCCTCGACCCTGTAATCCTGCTGTCTCCATCTCCCAAGTACTGGGATTATAGGTGTGCGCCATCATATCTAGCTCCATTAATTTGAGTATTGATGAATAATAGTTTCGATCTTCACGGAGAATAAGATTTTACACTGGGTGACAGGCTTGACCATTGACTCCTAGTGTGACTTCAGGCAGGTCTACCAACTCATCTGTATTTGCTTCCTGGAATCTATGAAATGGGAATTGGGATCAGTTTTCATCCAGAACAGGCCCAGTCTATTTTCACTGGTTGCTCTAGAGGTGGATGGGAAGGAAATAATCTTTTCTTTTCCTTCTTTTTGCCATAGGGCAGCCGTTCTTTCATGCCCAGTGTGTTCTTCTCTTGTTGCTCTAGGGCCTCAGCAAAGATCAGGACAGGAGGATGTGTAGTAGCAGAGTCACGGCCTCCCTGCTGTGCCCATCCTGCCACCTCCACCTCTGGTGATCCTGGAATCTGCGCATTTCAATGTAAAAGGACTCAGGCCAGCTACTTTGCTTTTCAGCAACTTCTTATTTTCTTAGGGAAACAGAAAACAATTCTAATAACAAAAATGCAGAAACACTGAGTAGACTCCTAAGAGAAAGCCAGGGAACGGGTTTAATTCTCCTGATCATGTCTGCAATGTCTTTACAGCATCACATTAATCACTAATGTGTTCTTTGAGACTCTCCATGGGCTTCCCAGTGTTTGTTTAGAAGCGCCTTTTATCTTCCTTGTATATCTGACTCTAGGCTTCCTTTCTTACACACTGTTTATCATAGGGCCCAGAACATTTCCAGAATTTTCTAGGAACTATGATGTTTAATCTCATAACCATGTTGGTATCAAGAATAGAAACTCACCTGAATTATGAGTTTCCTATAATCAGGAAGGAAGCATTGTATATCTTTCTGGATCAAAGCAGGATATGATACATATATAAAAAATAGAATGTCGTAGATAATATGACATACACTAGGGCCAATTCAGTATATCGCAACTAAGGCAGGGCTACAGCGAGGTGACTTGTTTTCGTGGCATCAATATCCCTTGCTGCATCTCTCTCTGTCCCAGAGTGTCTCACCTTCTTCCATCCTTTTGCTCTTAGCAAGATTTCAACAACCTTTTTTTCCCTATGGTTTGAATGGATTCCCTAAAAGTTCATGTGTTGAAAACTGTATTCCCAAAGTCATGTTACTGGTATTTGGAGTTGGGGCTTTGAGGAATTAATTATGATTACATATGATTTGATAAGATTAGATGGGTGGGGCCCCATGATGACATTAGTGGCTTTTTAAGAAACAGAAGAGAGCTGGGCATGGTGGCACATGCCTGAAATCCCAGTACTCAGGAGGCTGAGTCAGGAGGCTTGTAGGTTTGAGGTCAGCCTCAGCAATTTAGAGACACCCTCAGCAACTTAGTGAGATTCTGTTTAAAAATAAAATGGGGCTAGGGGTTTAGCTCAGAGGAAGAATGTCCTTGTAATCCCAGCATTCGGGAGGCTGAGACCCGAGGATCCAGGTTCGCGGCCAGCCTTAGCTACCTAGTGAGACACTCCGCAACATAGTGAGACTTGGTTTCAAAATAAAGAATAAAAAATAGGGCTGGGGGTATAGCTCAGAGGTAGAATGCCCCTGAGTTCAATTCCCAGCAGTACCACACACACACAAAAAGAATGTCCTTGGGTCCAAGGACTCCTCTTGGCTTCTGCTTTCAAGAGAACTTGAGCAGACACCAGTACTCATAGATACTTGCTGTGTCAGATGAAGGAATTTCAGTTGGGATGATACAAATGAAATATGAGAGGCGAATCAAGAGGAAAGGAAACTAGATTGAGTGTCTCCCATCAACAACATACTTGACTCAATGCAGTTGGGCTAAAAGATTCAGATAATATATTCTCCATGGCTGACATGTATTAAGTGTTCCACAAATGGCAATTGTTTTTATTAATAAAAAATTTCATTGGGTTATGTACAGGCAGGTAGGAAGTGTGGAGAATTGTGGAAAATGCAGAGAAACAGGCAAGAAAAGAGGTGAGAAGTTTTGGACCAGAGCCCATAATCCATGCAGTAAACTCTGCCAAGAACTCCCTGGGAACTGTTACTTCTTTTAAAGCTGTAGGCTTTTGGAGGTCTTTCAGTCCTAGGTGGCTTCAAGTATTGAATTTGTTCATTTTTTTTTAGGCTCTGTGGCTTTATAGGTCTCTAATATAATGTCTGATTTCAGTGAAATGGAGGAATATTGGTATCAATCCAGAAACTGTTATTCTCCAAGTCTGAAGAAAAGTCTATTATTTTCCACTTGGATTTGCAGTCCTAGGTGGTGGTGGTTCAAGAGGGGAGGTGAGAGATGCCGGGGCTGCGCAGTGAGGCTTTGACTTCCTTCCTATCTCAACTTACTCTCACAGAGTGCAGCGGGGATTGGCAGTTAGCTTTTCCATCTGCTCAAGACGCGGCCTGATGGTAAGGTGTGTGATTATAGGTTTTTCTCTACTGTAATTGGATTAAAGAGAGTTTCTCCATGTAAAGCACAATTTTGAGGCCATATTGTTTATCTTTTCAGAAGATCCAGGCTATAACTAAGCAAACATATACAGAAAATAACAGGGGATAAAGAGCTTATAAAGTGAAAATAAGTAATTAATCTCATCTTGTAGCAATAGTAAATATAAAGAGGAATTATTCTCTAAACAAATTGTTTATTCCCAAAGCCATCTCAACGGTCTGTCGGTAGTGACTTATGGGAGGCAGCTCCTGATTGCTCTTAGTAAATTAAGTCTACAAATAAAAATGTTCCCAATTCATTACATGTCAGTATATTTGCCACAAACATAATGAGTTGTCTCATTTTTGAAAGGTTAATAAACCATCTGAATCTTCCTCAGAGAACTATGGGTTAATTTTCACTTGTCTATGTATGATGTAAGTCTACTATTGCTCTTTAAAATGAAATAAACTTCTCAAAGAATTGATATTCTTTTTTGTTTTAAACATAAGATAGTATTGCATTTTAACATTGCTGAGTCATACAAGGCATCCATCATGATTAAGTCTCATTAAAATCTTTGGGGCCATATGTGTTGCAAAGTTTAGAACTTTTCAGATTCTAAAGATGTGATAACCAGTATATACTATATATTATCTTATCCTCATAGCAGGATCTGGAGCAATACCATATTGATGACCATATTGATATTTTTGCAGCAAAATCCTGAAAATTAAAATAGGTTTCACTATCAAGTGAATTTTGGCGTTAAGTTTATCAACCACCACCACCACCAAAACATTCTTTTTTTTTTTTTTTTTTTTTTTTTTTTTTTCAGTACTGGGGATTGAACTCAGGGGCATTTTACCTCCGAGCTACACCCCCAGCCCTATTTTTATTCTTTATTTTGAAACCGAAAACCGAGTCTCACTAAGTTGCGGAGTGCCTCACTAGGTAGCTGAGGCTGTCCACAAACCCGGATCCTCCGGTCTCAGCCTCCTGAATGCTGGGATTACAAGTGTGCACCACCACGCCCAGCTTAAAACATTCTGTTTTCAGAAGTTTAGAATTTTGAAATTGCAGATAAGGAGTGGTAGAATTGTAGTGAATTTGCATATTAATTACTCCCTTAAAGGATCCCCACAAGGATTATGGAAATAGTAGAAAAAAGTTGCCAAAAATTCAACAGAAAATTAAACTAGGGCATCTTTGTTGGTGCTTTCTATCTGAAGATTCTTTAAGACATGTCCATAACATATCTAGTAGGCTACATAAAATACAGACTTTACATAACACTTTGTCTAAAATGAGTAACGTGGATGAATTATCCTCCTACGATGATCATGATCAATTCATTGCTTTAATTGTGTCTCTAATTTGCATGAGAAAACATAAAAGGGAGTCGAGAATAATAATTAAAGAAGGAAAACAGTTCCTTCAGCTACTGCCACAGGTCAATTCCACACAGCTCTCTTCATTGCAAAGAGGCTGAAGATCTAACTATTCTAAATTAAACCTGGGGGGGCAGGAAAGAGAATTCACATAATTTTCTAGTCTATTTCTCTTTATCAAATTAATAATCACTGATTCTGTCAGCTGAAAAAAAATCTGCAACAAAATGATCACGAGAGTAGAATAGCAACTAATATGATTGTTTTCATTATCATATCATTCACTTACTACAGGATGGGGCTAATGTTTGTGCCCTACTGTGTTCCTCTTGGTGCCAAGCATCAGGCAACACTTTGAACATCGTGGCTGCTCCTTGTAAGTTAAATTGGGTCGAGGAAGCACCCACCTTTCACATACACAACTTTGGTTTGTTTATTGCTTTTCAGGAGGTATGTGCAATTCCTCGGTGGCTGAGACTACTCGTTCTGCTCTCTCTTTGGGATCCAGAGGCACAGGATTTTGCTCCACAGCTATTTATAACTCTGGTAGCTCGGTCCCACATACCGCCTTTGTGCTTCCCAGGGAGTTGTAGGAGCGTATGTTCTGTCATTGCAGATGATCTGTTTTGATCACACTAATAAGAAGATGGCTGACTAGGAGTTGTGCTTCCTTTTTAGTTGTTTCCTTATATTTCTATGAATTAATTTCTGTTGAGTTTTGAGAATTCTCTTATTGACAGACCTTTGTGCCTCCACATGATCATGTGTGTCTCTGTCCATGATTGGCAGCTTGGTTAGTCACTCAGGGAAATGCTTGGGTCTCTATGCACTTACCAGACTGAAGTTCTCCCACAAACAAGCCTGTGGGCCTCACTTATTGTTTTGGTTCTCATAGGTCAGCTTAAATATGTAGCTTTACCATAATGTAATGTTTCATGAAGCATTCTGATTCATTATCAATTTTTTAAAGAAATCTGAATGGTGGACTTCAGATTTAAATTTTTCTTTGGAAGATGAACATTCTAAGCATTTACTTAGATTATTAGTTAGCTGCTCTTTTGAAATATTTCCTCTATGTTGTAGAAAAATATTTTATTTGGGGGATACTTATTTATATTTTTCATACTGGGGATGAAACCCAGGGGCATTCTACTTCCAAGCTACACCCCTGGCCATTATTATTGTTTTTTTGTTTTGTTTGTTTTCAAATGGGGTCTCACTAGGTTGATAAGAGTCTCACTGTGCTGCTGAGGTTGGTCTAGAAACTGTGATCCTCTTGTCTCAGCCTCCTAAGTACTGGGATTACAGGAGTGTGCCACCATACCCAGCTTAGAAAAATATTGTGATTGACTGTTGTTCTAAGAAATAATCCTTCATGTCTGTATAAAGCACAAAGCCACATGTTTAGCAATTGTTTTGAATAATAAAGACTTAAACTTGGGGATGATCTTGGAAGTAAAAAGATAGTCTGCTTCAACTCCCTCTTATGGCCCACAAGCTGTGCCAGACCTCCTACATAGATTGTCTCATTTTATCCTCCCAACATCTTTAGGAAGGAAGTATAATTATTCATATCTGACAAAGGAAGAAATGGAGGCTAAGAGGTTAATGTAGACCTGTACTTAGCAAGCAGCAGTGCTAAGAATCAAATCAAGTTTAATCTGAATGATATTGTTCCTTCCAGAGATAGTGCTATATTTTTTCATGTATCCTGATCTGTATAGTTTGGGGCATTATTTTTCCCTATTTTGTTGTATAGGAATGACTTATGCAGAACTTGAAGGCGGAGTTGACAAGGAAATAAAAGTGGGTTTCACTGTTCTGTAATATTATGTATTTCTTTATATACTAAGAGAGAATTGGGTTCTACTTAGCATCTTTGTTATTAAAAACATTTATATTGGGAAAAAGTAGGTTAAGAATACATAACTAAACATGTTATCAATTCATTTTATATAATATTATGCTTTATATGTCTTCCTCTTTTTCCTCCTTAGATTATCAGTATGAAAATGAGGCTTCTGTTTCTGAGAAATTCTAAAAATATTACTCACCTGCGCCTACCATGTTCTGCCACATTATAATCTTGGTTACAGTTCTCAAAATGTCAGAACAGAAGATCATGAACTGAAGATGTGTCATAGTGAAAACCATCTTAAAGGCAAATTCAGCCTAATGGACTAAGGAAAAAATCCAACTGTGAGAAAACCTGATGCTGACCTACAATTTTTTAAAATAGCATCCTTTACAAAATACTAAATTGTATGAATATTATCATTAAAATTGTCAATCCCTTTCTTGTATCCAGACCGCCTCAGTTGGCCACAAAATGCATCTGGCCTTTGCAGGGGGTTCTTTCTACCTCCAGCACCAAAGGAATCCAGGTGAGATGGAAATAGTTTTCAACCTAAGAAGTGGTAAATTCAGAAAGAGTATTGTTTTGCTCTGGGCAACAAATCTAAACAGACTTGGATAAAAATTCTGCAAATCTGTCCCTTCCTTGTCTTCTCTTTGGTTCCTTGGAAAGGACACCCATTTTTTCTCTCTAACCTTGTTAAGAATTGAATTGTGGTCACAAAGACCATCTTCTCGTTCAGTTGATTCATGATCAGCATTGATCTTCAGCATATCTTCAGATTTTCTGAGAGCCAATATATATTTTTAAAAACTTCTCCCTTAACTAGCCTTAGCAGAAATTTTTGGTGATAAAATGACATATGACATGGTGTGTTAGCTTTCTGTCACTATAACAGATACCTGAGAAAATCAACTTATAAAGAGAAAAGGTTTATTTTGGCTCATAGTTTTAGAGTTTCCATTCCAGTCTATGATTGGGCAAACACATTGCTTTTATGTCTCTGGGAAAGGGGCAGCATATCCTGATGAAAGCATGAAGTAGAGCAAAAACATTTATCTCATGGCTGGGAGGTGAGAGAGAGAAGAGAAAGAGGCTAGGGTCCTACTATCCCCTTTGATAACCCTACTAACATATCCGCTGACCCTAAGACCTCTCACTAGGCATCACCTCTTAAAGATTCCACCATTTCTCAATAGTGCTATGGGTTAGGGACCACATTTTTAATATGTGGGTCTTTGGGAGACATTTTAGATCCACACTTCAAGATACTTGGGCTGATAGACAAAAAATGGAAGGATCTATGATGGGGATATGAATGTGGTGTTTTGAGAGCAAACAACCTTCCCTTGGAGGATAAAGAAAGACTTCCCAGAGGAAGTGACATTTAAGGCAAGTCCTGTAGTATCACCATGAACATTCTAGGATAAGCCATACGAAAAGCAAGTAAATAACGGGAGCTCTGAGGAAGGACCTGGAGAAGGCAGAAGAATTCCATACACAAAGGACCACTACATGGCAAGGTGCAGTTGGGAGAGAAGAACGATGAGGACTCGGGGAATTGTAAATGGCTGAGAACAGCTAGGTATAAAATCACATAATAAGAACCTGTAGGATGTGAGACTAGAGAACTGGGCAAAGGTACCAGATGCAATGGGAGGGTTCAAATTTGGGGGAGCCCTAAGTGCTCTGAGAAGACTTTCCTTGGGGTAAGAGGGAGTCATTGCAAGGTTTTAAGCAGAGGAGGGAAAGTCGTGATTTTCAGAAACATTTTTCATCACACATATTGCAGTATGGTTTGTGGGCAACATTGAAATCAGAATAATGTATTATTGTCTATGGGAAGAAATTCCAGTGGTAGTCAGAGTGGCTGTAGGTAACATGGTTCAGACAGTGGGTTGAGAGGGAGGATGATTGATGGAAGCAACATTTAAAAGATGAGATTATTATCACTGAGCGATTGATTCAACCATAGGGGATAAAGGAAACAGCAGAAGAGGACACAAACATGAAAATGGTTCTTTATTTTGGTGACAGTTATATCAGCCATTTCTTTTTCATTTTAAATATTTCTGTATTATTATATCATTTATGATATTGTGTATATTACAAAGAAAATTTGATAGGTATTATATTTAATGAGTCAAATGTTTTTTAAAAGATAGAAGTCATAATTCTCTCAATTGTTTCTTATAATTGGATGGTTATTATTTTTCATGTTTGACTGAATCTTAAGGTAATACATTTCTCACATTTCTCACTAACACCTGTGACATTAACCCCTGACTTATTCAATTAAACTTAATTTAATTGAAATACTGATAGAATGATATAGAAATACTACAAAACCATGTGAAGAAGAGTGATAAGCTATATATTTTGATGTTTCTGAGAAAACAAAGACAAATTTTTATACAAATATTTTATGAACGTTTTTCATAGTTGATATTTTATGTGTTGTTGTAAGCCAAAAATTCTTGGCCTTTATCCATCATTTGGATCAAGTAAAAATATACTTGAACAGGAAAACACTCAGTACCAGCAACCTTGGCTTTGTGTTTCTGAATTCATTCTGTGACTGTTAACCATCAGAAAAATAAAAAGGAATCAGATCAAGAATATTTTTTAAAATGAGAAACATAGTATTTCTATTCTGTATAATATTTATGTAGGAATAAGTAATTTTTGTTGAAAATAGCAAAAAACTTTTCCAGAATTCATAAAATATCTAGAATAACATATACATAAACTTAAAATAAACACTTTAAATATTTACCTTAACTTTTCTTTCAAAGAATAAATATCAATATTATGACTTGAGTAGACATTATCCTCATCTTAGAGGTGACAGGAAGCAACTGAGTACCCAAGAGAGAAGTAGAAATTATCAACTCTATTTCTTCTCTTTAAAACTTTCAACATCTCTCTATTGTTCAATGATTAATCTCTGAATTTCCCAGCCAATTTTCCTTTCAGCCTGAACACCTACATGTGTCCAAAATTGTTGCAGGCTTTAAACACGCTGTTTCCCACAAAATTCTATGAAGATGTATTGTGTTCCTTGCACTTTTATATCTGTTACTTCTTTTCCTTAGAGGGACTTCCAACTCTATTTATCGCAGCAATTTTTGCCTGTAGACCTTCCTTCCCTTCTTTGAAGTCGAACTGAAATGTCATCTACTGCATGATTACTTTCCAGACTGGCTGGACAAAGCAATGCTTTCCTATTTTCTGTTCTTATTGCACATTGATTGAACCAATCCTATTAAACCTATCTAAAGATCTGTATTGCAGAGTCCTGCATTACCCATTCTGCCCTCTTGTGAGACTCTTGAGGGCATTATGTTGCAGGACTTGTATGCCTTTTTTCTATGGTTTGAATCTTAAATGTCCCCCAAGGGCCACTATGTATCAAAGGCATAGTTCCCAGCTTGGTGCTATTGGGAGGTGATGGAATCCTTAAGAGGTGGGGCATAGTGGGAGGTCTTAGATCATTGGGGGTGTGCCCTTAAGTGGATATTAGGCCCTCAGCCCCTCTTCTTCCTCTTTCTCTTTGCTTCCTAGCTACCATGAGGCAAGTGGTTTGCTCCACTATGTGCTCTTCATCATGATATGCTGCCTCTCCTCAGGCCCAAAAGCAAGAGGGTCAGCCAGCAATGGACTGATAACTATAAAATTCTGAGCCAAAATAAACCTTCCCTATTTTTAATTTGATTATCTAAAGTATTTTGTTATAGTAATGGAAAGCTGACCAATATACTTTTTCATTTTCTAATACGGTATTTCTGCTGGACCAGGGACTGAACTGAGCCATTCTTCAGGGACAATGAATTTTGGTAACTAAAAAAATGAACCCTCTTTGGAAGCTGATATCTCTGAAGTATTTCTTTAAAAGCTTGTTTTTAGAATAGATAACTTTAATATTAACTTAATACAATCTCAGGAAAATATATTTTCATCTCATTACATGTTTTGGTTCTATTGATATCTATTTCATTATACATTTATTTGTATAGTGGTAGGCATACTTTGAAAAATGAAACATAATTGATTCTCACTATCTTTCAGCATTATAAGAATTCAACTAACACAAGGAATAGACATGCATGTCAGAAGTTTAAAAATAAATTTGACCCTCAGCAACTTAGTGAGGCTCCCAGCAACTCAGTGAGACTCTGTTTCCAAATAAAATATAAAATAGGTCTGGAGGTGTAGCCTGGAGGTAGAAGGCCCCTGAGTTCCATCCCCAGTAAACACACACACACACACACACACACACACACACACACACACACACAATTAATTTATTGGGATGATGGCAGATATTAACAGAAAAAAAGATAAAGATTTTCTTCCACCCTCCACTCCATACACAGAAATAAAAGTGGATTACTAAGGTGGTTTTAAAGATATGTATGCAGAAATGAAGTTGAATTCCCCTCTCTCTACATGTGGGCTGTGGGCTGTTCTTCCTGACTTGACTCACTATGTGTAATCTCTCTCTCTCTCTCTGTATCTCTCTCTCTCTCTCTCTCTCTCTCTCTCTCTCTCTCTCTCTCTCTCTCTCTCTCTCTCATCAGTTTTCTGGAGAAAGCCAGCTGCCATGTCATATGAGCACCCCTGCAAAGAGTCCAGTGTGGGGAGAAACTGAGCCTCATGGCTGACTCTCTATTTCTCTGGAATATGGAAATGACCACATGAGTGATCTTGGAAGCAAGTTCCCATCCCCTTCTGAAAATTGCAGTCCAAACTCACAACTGGACTGTACTCTTAGATCATCTTCATCAGAATCACCTAGGTAAACTACACCTGGATTCCTGGCTCTCAGAAACTACATGAAATAATAAATGTTGGTTGTTTGAAGCTGTTACTTTAGGGGGGGGGGTTGTTACACAGGAATAGATACCTAATACACCAACAAAACAGAAAATACTTTATGTCCTGTCTAACCAGCCACTATTTGTGTTATCTTTTAAAGAAACTGATTAGAAGCCATGGTAGCTCAAGCCAAGATGGGCTGGACAGCAATTCACAGGACATCAATTTGAGATTGCTATCCACATCTTAGCTACGTGACCTGAATAAGTAGCCTAACTCTTTTGCTAGTTTATCCATAAAATTAGAGAGATAAATGCATAACCTAATAAAAGACTGGGACAAAATATGATGCCAAAATAAAAGTGTTTAGTAAGTAATGGCTCAACAAATGGTAGCTATACATTCTTCTTCTTCTTCTTCTTCTTCTTCTTCTTATTATTATTATTATTGTTGTTGTTATTGTTATTATTTTGGTTCAACAAGAAAAACTGAGATATCACAGAGTAACAACATGCATTCAGTAATCTGACACCTATATGCACAACAGTGAAAATATTTCCTTCATTTGGAAGCCAGGCCACTTGTAGGACAATTGGTAGTCCTGAAAAGGGTTTAAGATCCATAACAGAAATTCATATTGAAGTTGATCCAAGTCCCAGAGACCTCAGATCATTTGATAATGCTGCACAGCTGTTAGAGCTACATTTCAGGTGTTAGACACCTGACAGGCCACTGAGTGAATCACTCCAAAGGGAGCATCACACACCATGTGGCCACGAGCTCTCTTGTTTTATAGCCTCACAGAGGGCACATTTTGTTTTCTTTTTAAAATGTACTATCAAAGTAATGACTTTGGCAAACTAATTAATCCTCAAAGGATATTTAGTATTTTTTATTTACAATGGCAAACCAGAATGAGAAAGAACAGCTTCAATATGATAATAATTGATGCCTGCCAGATCTGAGAATTACAACACAGACCAATTTTTAATCTCTTTCATTCTCTGCACTTTTTCACTTCAGGCAAAAGAAATGATTCGCATCAGATTTGATTCTCGTGACAGAAGGAATGCCATGCTGTGTTGTGTGTTTCTCATGAAAGTTTGTATTAACATTTCTTTCCCCTATCTAGCTTTTAACATTTCAATGATCCATTCGTTAGAAATAGAGCTTAGTTCATTCAGGCAACTGTAGTTCAGAACTACATCCTCAGGCACAGTAAGCCAGCTTTTCTGTTTAGATGAAAAAGTGTACTTTCCAGTCTTCACTTCATTAAGCAGAAACTTGACTCTTATTTGCTATTAAGAACATGTGTTCCCGCTAGCAATTGAAGAAAGATAAATTTAAAAAGATCTCCATGAAGGAAATAAACAGCTATTCAAAATCATAGGCATTTGACACAAAGTAAAAATGATTACTCACTATATCTTATTTCTAGCTGAGGTGGGGGAGGGATGAGGAGGGCTGGGAAAATGGGAGGTAAGCCTAGAAATAGAAGGTAATCAGGAAAGAAATGATTACAAATAGGGACCCTTGTGGCTTTGGTATATCAGAGGTCCACTTGGAGATTCTGTCACAGTTCTAGGATAGTTCTATATGATGGTCATAATCATCTCAACTAAAAATTATTTGCAAGAATACTGCTTAGTATGTATAAAGAAAGGGTAAATGGGGTGACATGTTGCAAATTACAGTCAGCATGATGAGACTCCACCCATCCACAAGTGATGGCTCTTCTGGACAGGAAAGAGCCCTTCTGGCCAGACCAGCCCTCAAAACTGTCTCTTTAAAAGGTCTAAGAAAGGTCCTGCAGGCTCTTCTATTTTTTCTTAGTTAAAATTCTTCCCATTTGATGGGCGTGGTGGTGCACGCTTGTAATCCCAGCATTCGGGAGGCTGAGACCAGAGTATCCGGGTTCGCGGCCAGCCTCAGCTACCTAGTAAGGCCCTCTGCAACTTAGTGAGACCCGGTTTCAAAATAAAGAATAAAAAATAGGGCTGGGGGTATAGCTTGGAGGTAGAACGCCCCTGAGTTCAATCCCCAGTACCGCAAAAAAAAAAAAAAAAAAAAAATTCTTCCCATTCTTTGAGGCTTATGTTTTTCCTCCTCTCTGAAGTTTTATCAGACTATTCAGTTAACACTGATCTCTCCTGTTCTTGAACATAAAGTTTATCGCCTGTATCCATGTGTTGGTAATTAATTTAACATATTATTTGTTCGCTGTTTTATTTTTTCTGTGGTTTTTCTCTTTGGATAAAATATACAAAGGATCTGTGGATGTTTTACAAGTTTGTATTTGTAGTATTTTGAGACCGAACCTTTTTTAAAGCTATATTTGATATCATACAAAACAACCTTATTCCTCTAAAATATAATATTCTAAAGTTTAGAATTGCAATTTATTGTTGCCTGTAACAGTGAATTAGAATGTAATATATATATATATATACATGTATATGTATTACTTTGAAGATATACATATTTGAAAATATATATATTTGAAGATATATATATATATATATATATATATATATATATATATATCTTCAAAGTTCAGATCAGAAAAATAGGGTAAGATGAGTCAGGGAGTTGAAGACTGTTCAGATTGGTTGAATTCCCTAAAAGACAAATGAGGTGGGTTGGTTCTTACAGTGGCACTGAATCTTAGTGTTCAAGCCTGTAATATCAGCAAAGGAAAATAAATTGCATGTCACAGCTACTGAAGATGGTAGTTAGCCTGGTTACCAAATATATATACAAATCATTTTCCAATATCCCATCAATATTGTTATGAAGATGGAGAAAGAGACCATTCATAAGAGCAATCAAGATATAAAATATTTACAGATTGATTTAACAGGAAATATTTTGAGTCTATATGAAGTGTTGTAAAACTTTTAATGACAGAAAAAGAAGCTTGAATAAATAGAGAAATATGTATGCACTCGCAAGGGAAAGGATAATATTAATACCAAGATAACAATTTTTAAAATTACTTGACAAATTTAATTAAAAAATTCCTTAGAATAAGGCAAAACAATTATTAATCTTATGTAAAGATAGAAAACATATAGAAAAACTTTTTGGAAAAGAAGATTGATTAGGAATGACTGTACCTTCACATTTTCAAATATACTTAAGTACTCAAGAATTAAAATAATGTGTTAGTGATATTGGAAGAGACAATTTTATTAGTGGAACAGGATAGTGAACCTTGATAGAAAGCTAGTATATTATTAGTATTTGACAAGTGATAAAACATGGCATTTTAGGTGAATGAAGAAAGGATTGTTCAAGAAATAATACTGGAATGGCAAGTTATTGGGGAAAAAATCAGTTGGACTTCTATTTGGATGCTTTTGAGTCTTTACAAGTCCATCGGGAGCTCAGAAGTTCATCAGAATTTTTGCCTATTTATCTGATGACAATAAACTATGAATAAAGTACAAAGTCCCTTGAATAGAACTTCCCTAGTATGTATGCTTGTATGTATCTATGTATCTATGTATATGTTGGTGCTGGGGATTGAACCCAGGGGCATTCTACCTCTGAGCTACACCCCCAGCCCTATTTTTTATTCTTTATTTTGAAACAGGGTCTCACTAAGTTGCAGAGTGCCTCACTAAATAGCTGAGGCTGGCCGTGAACCCGGATCCTCCGGTTTCAGCCTCCCAAATGCTGGGATTACAAGCGTGAGCCACCACGCCCGGCTCCCAGCCCTATTTTTTATTCTTTATTTTGAAACAAGTTGTGGAGGGCCTCACTAAGTAGCTGAGGCTGGCCGCAAACCTGCGATCTTCCTGTCTCAGACTCCCAAGTACTGGGATTACAAGCATGCGCCACCACGCCTGGCTCAGCATTTAATTATTATGTCAACATTTAATTATCATCTCTTCTGACCATAATTCCTTCCATATGATCTTCACATATTAAGCTGAGCTCTGGCCACCTACTTGTTTTAAACACCTATTTGTCTAGAACAGATCTAAACATAATGCTAATAAAGAAACTGGAAATCTCCATGCCTTTGTTCATCCACAGATGAACTCCGAACAGTTTGTTTCAAAGACTAAAGATATCTGACACTGATTTGGGGGTTGTATCATTATAAAATTAGAATTTCATATTTATAATATGTTTAATATGAACCACATAAACATAAAAAATTTAAAAGATAATTACTTCAACTAAATCTTACTGTCTTTATAGTCTCAATAAATAAATTAGCCACTTTGTGACTCACTTTCCTAATTTTTAGAAATGGGACTATTACAATTGTCTAATGTTCCTCACTAGGAGGCTATAAAGAGTAAACAAAATAATGTATATTAGAGCATACTGAGAAGTCCAAGGTATGAGATAAACATTTTCTGTTATTCCTCATTCTCTTTTGTGTTCCTAAGCTGGCAGGAGTCAATAGGTTTTGCCTGGCAACCTGGCTCAGAGAAGTCAGATCAGCTGCCAGGAGTTTGGTGGGGCTGCAGCAATGGCTAGGAAGATGTGGTTGTCAAGTGGGTGCCAACTAAATACTGAGTGTGTCTGCCCTGGCTATAAGCTTCTGACCTTCTCCTCCTAGGATTTCCATCCTAACTACCACCTTGTTGATGATCTTTGCATGAACCTTATGAATCCTGACAGTAACTTCAAAGTGATTTCTTCTGACCTTTAAATTAGCCCCAAAGTCATGCTCCTGTGGATTGAAAGGGCTAGGGTGCTCATTTCAGTTCTGCCCCCTCCTTGTCCACTCAGAGGTGGTGGGTTCCCCTGCTCAGGATTCCTTACTCTCAGAAGACACTACTGAGTCCTTCAGGAGGGATAGGCTTTCTACGAGAGGACCACATCCCCAGTGAGTTCATTAGCAGCCTCCCCAGAAGCCTAGAGCTCTCTGTCAGGTGCTGGGCAGACATGTACCAGAGATTCCAAAGCTTAAGCTTGACTCAGACTGGGTCCAATCTGAAGCCTCAATACTCGCCTTTCCTATTTCCCGTACTCCTAGTCTCTCCCTCCTCACCACTAAACACATTCACATAAAAGAGAGGAACGAGTGGAATATTAAGTAAGCTTTCTGCAGAGTGTTTTCTTATGCTGGCTCCGAAGTCTAGGAACAATTTTCCATTTTATTTTAATAACTGCTTAAAGGATTATAATGAAAGTATAATAAAGAATGAAAACTACTGTATACTATAAGCCTAAGGAGGGTATTTCACTATTCCACACATGCCACCATTTCAGCTCTGATGGTTTGCCTGAAAGAAGGGACATTTTTTCATGATACATGCTACAGAAAGTTGCAGTAATTCATGTTTTCCCCATATAGAAATAATGAGACCTATTAGTATTTCTTCATTTTTATAGTAAGAATGAAAGAATAGAAGATGATAATCCTTACATAGTGAATGACATATGGATCCCAGGGAAGCCTGGATGCTAAATATAAAGTGATAGAGATGGAGGAGAGAGGTAAAGGTTGAGGCGAAGGAATCTAGCGATGCCTGCAAGAGAAATAACATGGATCCCTAAGACAGCTGTAAGGAGCAAGGATGACAGGGGCTCAAGTCTCTTTTTCCTTAATATCATCTAAGATGGATTGTAAGATGTGCTAGTTGATAAATAATGGTTAGAAGAAAACTACACACGCATATATTTTAATTTTGGATATTTTCAAAGATACTATCAGTAAGGTGACTATCAAACCCTAAGTAATTATTTAAGAACATCATTTTTCACTTTTTTATAATAATCTCCTTTTAAGATACCCAGAGTTTACACATAATGAATTTTACCTTTAATATCACAATTCTACATTTGTTTTGGGTTACAATCACCTCACATACTGATGATGTACATCAGCTCAACTAACTGGATGTAGTGGCTCATGCTGTAATCCCAGTTACTTGGGAGTCAGAATTGCAGGTTCAAGGCCAACCTCAGCAACTTAGCGAGACTCTCAGCAACTTAGTGAGACTCTCAGCAACCTCATGAGACCCTGTTTCAAAACAAAGTTGGGGATGTAGCTTGGAGGTAGAATGCTCTTAATCCCCAACCTGGTGCGTGTGTGTGTGTGTGTGTGTGTGTGTGTGTGTGTGTGTGTGTGAGAGAGAGAGAGAGAGAGAGAGAGAGAGAGAGAGACAGAGAGAGAGACAGAGAGAGAGAGGGAGGGAGGGAGAGAGAGAGAGAGAAGGAGAGAGATCTCTTAAGTTAGACTAAGGGGTCTGGTTTGAACTACTTTAGAGCTTGCAAATGGCTGCTTGTAATTTGTCTATGGTGTTTTGTTCCAGAATAATAGGAAATGTGAAATGATCAAGGTAAGATCATTAAGAAGGAGGAGAAGGGAAACAGGTCATCTCCTGTGGTTGAAGTTGAGCATTAGAATCCATGTTATTTGTTCTCTGACACAGCAAACAATATACTGCCAGTCAAGAGAGACCACAAGTGGCTTGTATTTCATTTTTCATAAAAGCCTGGAATAGTCAGCCCTTCCTACTGAGACAGGACTTTTCATCTGGTTAAAAATATACTGAAATTGTCAAAAAGACATGCTGGTTTCCCTACTCAGAAGGATTCATTATGCTGGGCAGTATGGAGAAGATAGCCATTGAAAAATGTCAGAACTCACTCCTGCCTTTCACTCATTTTTGAGCTATAACTCTAAGGGACCATTTCTAATTTTATTTTATACCATTTCTTCTTTTCTTTTTTTTTAAATAAAAAATGCATGGTTTCCTTAATTAAGCAATATGATCATATGACTCAAATGCATTTCTAAGAGTCAACGCCAAAAAAAAAAAATTCTGTAATTCAAGAGACCAAAATAACAGGTTGACCTCAATTTAAATTCCACAAATCCTCATTATGTTATACAAGGAAAAATATGATTCTAGTGCACATTTGTGAGAGAATAAGGATGATTACATATTGGCTTTTCCTTCCTATTAAAAGAAATTTAAAACTTCTTAAATGGACCTAAGAATAATTTTTCTTTAAAGAGTGAAAATATTTTGCTTTTGGAGCTGAATGGATGTCCATTTAATTAATAAATTTATTTAACCCATTAATCAACTTTTGAGTACATTTTACTTGTCAATCCTATGATAGGCTTAGGGTAAACATGATATGCAATAATAGTTTCTGGTACATAGTGCTTATAATTGTATTATAAGTGAACAAAGCTCATTTAATATTAAGAAGAGTAAATTATCAGTGATAAAAAGAAAGCAATAGTTTCAGGGCACATTAAAAAATAGTATGATTTTCAAGAAAAAAATATTTTCCAAAGAAGAGATTTTTATAGAAAATAAACATTGACATTTCCTTACTTTCTTTGTTTTGCCCATTGCCTTCAGGATGGAGAGATTTAGGTCTTCAAGTGCTGCTAGCACGTTCTCATACTCGCCCAAGTGCTGAGAAAAATATTCTGAAAAATGAAAATAGTAAAATAAATCCATGATAAGTTTAGGTAATCATAAAACAAAAATGAATGAAATTTTGGTTGTACATGAAACCTGGAAGGTTTTCAAATGAGACTAAGGTACCCATCTACTAATTTCATAAACAAAAAAGAATAAAGAGAAAGAATCCTGGATGGTTACCGTTATCTGTGAAGCAATGTTCTTTTCTACAAAATTAAATGGGAAAAAATGAATCCGGGTCGACTGACAAGGCTGTTTCAATAAAAAATTGTCTTGACAGTATATTATTATAGACCTCACTAGGATAGCAATTTTAGAAAATGTTAAGCTATATTTTATTGTTTCTTCTGGGAAACCTTTAAGGAAAGTAAGCTCTCTTCAAGGTTAAGAATCAGTGATGCTGCAAAACACTAGGGAGGCCTCCTGTGGCACCAGCTGCGGGGCCCCTCCTGTCACGATGTGACTTTTTTTCAACAATTGCAGCAATTTTTTTCCAAGAGCAGAAGTCATGTTTGTGACATTTTTCAGTTGCTAGGTATAAACAATGTATTGGATATTATGATTAAAATAAAAGTATGGAACAAGGACTTATCCCAAACTAGTAAGTTGAAATAGAGAGGGATGATGCAAAAACTTTATACGTATTTATGAAAATCTATATATTTCCGAGATGAGAGAGATATAAGTCTAACAGATATTCAGATATTGAACAAACCTAGGACTTTCAGGTACTAGAAAACCAATAGCCCTAACCATTCCTGGCAACTCATATTTGGATAAACAGTTGTTAGTGTATCTCTCTCTCTCTCTCTCTCTCTCGTATCGGGTATTGAACCCAGGGACATTCTACCTCTGAGATTTACCCCTAATCCTTTTTATTTTTTATTTTGAAACAAAATCTCACTAAATTGATTAAATTAATGAGGGTCTCTCTAAGTTGATGAGGTTGGCCTCGAACCAGAGATCTCCTCATCTCAGCCTCTCAAATACTGGGATTATAGGCATGAGCCACATCTGGCTCTTAATGTCTCTTTTTAATGTGCCATAAATATTTATGAAATTAAATTGAAATTATAAATAAGATCATCTGTAAGACACCTGAAATCATAGGGATACATTCAGTATTTTAATGGAAACTGCCTTGATTAATCTATTTAATATTCCAGATGGTATTATTTGTTGACATTGATATTAATAACAAATGGGAAAGGACTGAATAATTTACTAGTCAATATGTGGACTTGAGGAAAATGAAAACACAGATGAGCAATGAATAAATTTTAGATATGGTTGTCAAAATATAGTTGGTGCACATATAGCTTAAAAAATGATGTTATCTTTGCCATCAAGCAAAATAAACTCTTGATTATGCAATCTTTAAAAATAGTGTAGTACACATCTTATAAAGATTCTTTTTAGAAGGAGATTAGTTGGATGGTAAGTAAATACTCCTCAAATGCCCACTTCAAAATAACATTTTAGTTCTTGTTTAAGGTGTTGACTTTCTGATAGACCTGACAAAGATGTCTGACCTTGTATGTGCAATTATTTGCGGTAAGTGAAGTCCCTGTGGACAATACTCTTAATGAGCCAGCAGGCAGTTAATGTGGCTGTAGTGTATTCATGAGATAGAAAAGTAATAAATATCAGAATAGAGTTCATATTAAGTTGAAACCAGCAAAAAATGTAGAGAAAAGGGCAAAAATGAGAGTTAGCACATTTTATCTTAATATATACAAGAGCCTTAAAGAAAATTATATGCAAGATTTTAAATGCAAGTAGGGAAAAACTTATAAAGTAAAAGCAAAAGAAATTGATCCTAAAAGGTCTTATAAAGAATAAAACAAGAGGTAAAGCCACCTTTTCAAATACATGTTTCTTTAATAGACAAGATATTTGGCCTCAGTAAAGATTCCTGGAGAAAATTTAAGTTGTCTTTCCACTGGGAAATCAAACTATATACCAGCACATGCAGACACTGCACGTGTTGATGAAGGACATGGGAAAAATAATGGCCAGGCTTTGGAGCTAACACCTGTTTGGACTTCACTCATTCTTTCTTTCCTTCCTTCACCTACCCACTCATTTCAACTCTCCAACTAGGGAGAAAACAATCACTCCCTAAGCAATATACTACATAGCAAAAAACATAATTCTGAGAAGGGAGATAACTACAGTACCCAAACATTAGGTAGGAGCCTAAGCTGGGAATTTAAGTGCAAGGTTTATTTTGGCTCAGTGTCACTCAAGCCCTTTTATAGCTTACTCACCAAGGACATGTGCTGGGTAGCCAAGGCCAGTGGGGCCCCAATGAACTTGAAGAGGTCAGTCAGATGAAAGAGCTGGAGACATCTAACATAGACAAAAGGAGATAACTCCCTTCTACTTTATTATGATGAGTGTTCATTTACTCATTCCAACATCTAACATATATTTATTCAGTTCCTCTTAATGAGCTAGATGATGTAGTAGGAGTTAGAATATGAAGATGAAAAGACAGATCCTCTATCATTGTTCAAGGCACCAGGGGGATCCAAATACAAGGCAAAGAATTTCCAAGTCTGCCTGGGTAAGTCTGAGAGAATTTCATAGGGGATATGCCAACAATAAGTCAAACAACAGCTACATGGGACTTAAACTGCAGGGTAATCAGAGCAAGGTGTGAAAGCAGGTGATATCTTAACATGGTTGCTAGAGTACATATATTTCAGCATTATTAGGACATAAAGGACAGGACTGGGAGACATTTCCCTATGGGGGGCAGCAAGGAAGAGGGATAATAAAAATCAGTGGTAAGAGAGTAAACTGTATATGCTAGAAACATTCTACTAAGTGCACCAACTTTTATCCTGAAGTCTAGGTCAGCATTTTTGACAATCTGCATCAGAATTCTCTATAAATTTTCTATGCAAAGTGTGGTCTGCAGATCAGCAGCAACAGTTTAATGCTGGAACTTATTAGAACATAGAATCTCAGTTCCACCCCAGAACTGCTGAATCTGCATTTTATCTGTTTGTTTGAGATCCGATCTTATTATGTTACCTCTAGTTCCTGGGACGAAGTGACCTTCCTGCCTCAGCCTCCCAAATAGTTGGGGCTGTGCTCCCATCATGGCTCAGGGCTACAATCTGAATTTTAATATGACTTCCAGGTGATTCTCAAACGTTAAAGTTTGGGAAGCACTGTTCTGGGGTACTTGTGGAAATAAATTTATTCATATGCTAAATCAGAATCTTTGGGTTGAGGCTCAGGAATCATTATTTTCTACAGATTCCCTAGGAGATTATGACGTGCAAATTAAATGGGAGACTGCTGCGGGCAATAGGAAGCCAGGGAACAATTTTGAAAAGGAGAGTGACATCCTGAAATTATCTTATTAGAAAGGTTACCCTGGATGCTCCATGGATGATTTGGGGGATACTGATGACACTGCCGAGAGACAAGGGCTGCAGCAATCGCCAGGAATGATTTAATCACAGGACAAAGATAATGAGTCAGACAAAACTGGGTGGGAAAAGGAGGATGACAGCCTTGAACTTCAGTAATCTACCTGCTTACTCTAAGATGTGGCAAGTAGGGGGCAAAGGTCAGTGATGGTTTTGGAAGTGGCTGAGCTTGGACTCATGTTTTATTCCTGTTATTGTAAGTCATGTTTCTTATTTGAATCACAGTGCCAGTATGAGCTGGGCAAAGGTGTTTTGTCCTTAAATCATGGCATTAGAGAGAAATAAGTATTTGGAAAAAATACAGGTTTCTTAAAGTTGTTGCCCTTGGGGAGCAAGAATCACTTCCCAGAGAAGAGACCTGCTTTTATTGAAACCTGCTGTGGGTTCCATGGGCTTGAGCAAAATAGAGTCAAATTGCACTAATGGAAATATATGAGAACCAGTGCTCATCAGCTTAAGTGAAAAATCTTGGGGAAGTAAAAAGACTGGACATTGGGTATAATTAAAGAGTAGAGCACAATTTATAAGCAGATGTATTAAAAAGTTACCATCAGAAAGCAAATTATCTTCTCATGCATATTCAATGCAACATCTCCTCTAATCAGATGCTAATGAGAAGTTCCCTTTTCCCTTCCCTACTGTACTTAATCAGTGATGTTGCATCAGCAAAAGACAGGGCTTTGCTTTGTTTTTACTCTGCACCTCAATTCTCCCAACTGTTGCGTTTTCGGGTCTTAAGAATGGCAAGTCAGCCGGGCATGGTGGCGCACGCTTGTAATCCCAGCATTCAGGAGGCTGAGACCAGAGGATCCGGGTTCACAGCCAGCCTCAGCTACCTAGTGAGGCCCTCCGAAACTTAGTGAGACTTGGTTTCAAAATAAAGAATAAAAAAACAGAGCTGAGGGTATAGCTCGGAGGGAGAATGCCCCTGAGTTCAATCCCCAGTACCGCAAAAAAAAAAAAAAGAATGGCAAGTCACAATCGATGCACCCATGGCTGCCACAAAGATCACATCGGGAACTGGTCTCACAAAACATTTGCATAAATTCAAGAGAGTCCCACAGTATGTACCGTGTTAGAACTTCGGAAGCAGTAGAATAGATAGGAAAGAAAATAACCAAGATGAGGGAGTTAAAATCCCCCATGACCTACACAAAGGCATTAGTTTGCAATCCAGAATATGGATTATTTTGAGGGGGTGCAGATCAGTGTCACTCAGTGTGATTTACAACTCACTCACTGACTGACATCTGCCAGGTAGACACAGCTCTAGTAGCCTGAACAGAACACAGAGTCCTCTGATTCTCTAGTACCCAGTCTCACTGGTACAAGCCTCTCAGTACTACCTGAACTACTTTGGCAAAGCAAGCTGGGCAGCTCTGCAGAATGACCAGGGTGTCCAGCACACAGATATACAAGGAATCTTGCTCAGGAAGCAAATAGGCTTTTATTCTGGGAGTTCAGTTTTCATAATCATATTTATAGACTTCATCTATCTTTTAAAATAGTTTAACATTTGTTAGATTTGTTAGGTAACAACCAACTAAATAAAAAATCATGCTTTTAGATATATCTACTTTGGTCTCAAAGCTTTCTTACAGGTATGCTTTCAGATCAAACACCCTAGTTACATCAACTTCCATTGTAATTATTCTTTACCCATCTATGAATATCTCAAAGTTCTTAGCTGCTAAGTTCAAAATTTGCAAAAGGGTTCAGTGAAAATGAGTAAGGTTATAAAAGCAGTCATAAATTGGGTAGGATTGGGAAAGTAATAATCATGCTCCTGATCATTTTAGATCAGAGCTAAAGATAGCATGAATATTAAACCAAAGCCTCAATGCTAGAATTCAAACACAATCATCTAAGTGGAATCAAGTTGTGTGTTGACTGGGAATAATTTGAGATGATCAATAGCTGCATAAAGGAAGGTCTTCACAATTATATGTCAAGGGTGAATAACCTTAGCATTCATGTAAATTGCTGATGGGTGTGCACTGGAAAAACCTTGACTGAGAAATTATATGTTGAGGAATATAACAGATAGACTTACTTACACAAGAGTGCAAAGATAATACATACAAGATTTTTTTTTTTTTGCAGTACTGGGGATGGAACTAGGGGCATTCCATCTGTGAGCTACAACCCCAGCCCTATTTTTTATTCTTTATTTTGAAACAAGGTCTCACTAAGTTGCGGAGGGCCTCACTAAGTAGCTGAGGCTGGTTGTGAACCCGGATCCTCCTGTCTCAGTTTCCCAAGTCTTAAGTCCTAGGATTACAAGTGTGCGCCACCATGCCTGGCTCATTTGCTCCAGGGGAAAGTTGGAAAAATCCATTCAAAGGGACTTGCTAAGCCAGGCACGGTGGCACATGCCTGTAATCTTAGTACTTGGGAGGCTAAGATAGGAGGATTGCAGAATCAAGAACAGCCTCAGCTATATAGTGAGGCCGTCATTAATTTAGTGAGAACTTGTTTCAAAATAAAAAATAAAACAGGACTGGGATTATGGCTCAGAAGTAGAACACCCCTGGGTTCAAACCCCAGTACCACAAAAATAAATAAATAAATAGACTTGCTTCAAAAAATTCGCATAGATAGGATAGTATATAGCCTTTTTAATAAAAGGAGGTAGAACAGTATATAGCTGTACTTATTGTATAATATGATCTCATTCTTGGAATACAATAATATGTACACATTATTGTCAATGCCAATGTATGCATAAAACTACTTGGAAAGATCTTCTCAAAGAAGTTAATAATAAAGGAGATAAGGATCAGGGTAAGAGAGGTGAGGGAGACTGACATCTTAGTTTATAATACATCTATATGATTCTGTATTGTTAAAATTTGTTTAAAAACAGTAAATATTACTTTCATAATTAAGATATTTTCAAGAGATCAATATGTTAATAGGTTTTGAATTCTAGGCTCATAATTGAGTAAGCTAATGAATTAAACAAAAGCAATTAAGTGAAAGTTTTAGATACCTGGGATTTTTAACTGGTTTTAGGAGAAAGCACATGAAATCTCCTTTCATGCCAATCAAGTGCTACCCCTCCCACATGAGAGGGAATTTGTGTGGGGTGCGAATCTACATATTTCGCTTGCAAACACTGAAGCATTTGGCTTTGATTAGAATCCAACTTAAATATTTACTTTATATTCACAAAATAATGAGAAATGAAACTACACTCTGGAAATTAAAATGCATATTCTTGAACAGAGAGGGGGAGGATTATAACATGATTGGGAATACAATCACTGGATTTAAAAAATATAGAGCAATTCAGTTGAATTAAAGTTCCATTTCCTAGTTTCCTAAGTAAAACCGTGGGGGAAAACATCAGTCTTTTTCAATAAGTACAGGGTAGGTTCCTAATCAACTTGCTTTATTATAGGAGAAAGACAAATTAAAAACATTTGCAAATGATTAAGTGAAGATACACTGTCATATTTTAAAATTTGAAGTATTTTTAAGGGAAGAGAGAGATTAAAGCAATACCTCTTCATGACTATAGACAGGGAACATAGCAAATAAATGCCTTTATCTTAAAATCCCGTATAACAGTTAGTTTTCGCATCAGTTGTTCCTACCCAGGCAAAGTTAAATGAAAAATAAAAAGAATTATCTGAACAATTTGAGAAAATGATTACTTCGGCCTGACATAGCTAGACATTTTGGGCAAATGGGTCTCCTACCTTCAAGAAAACTATCCAGATAATCTCCATTCTCCACTTCATTTCTCTTCTTTATGGGCAGGGGCTTTCTACACATGGATGGGAATGGACCACAACTTGACCTTTATGATTGGTGCCACTGCCTGAACATGTAAAAGCAGGCAGCATTTCCCTGTTGGCAGTTCATAACTAATAATAGCACACTTTCATACCAAAGTCCTTACTTCTACATAACCATGTCTTGCTTTTTCTATTGTATTCTCTGAACCTGAGATGGATATGATACATGGAGCAGAGTTTTCTATGGCTATAGAAAAAATTTGAAATCTCATGGTTGGCAACTACCATATGTGTTTTCTTCAGTCATTGCCTGGAAATCCTGTGTTCCAACACTTTGTCTTGGCATGATATCTCTTGGTGTTGCTCTACCATTTTGTCAAAAGGGAATATAACTACTTTTTATTGTATTGTAATCGAGATCTAACTCAGGGGGATTCTATCTCTGAGTTATACCCCTCAGCCCTTTTTATTTTGCTAAGTTGCTGAGAGTCTCATTACATTGCTGAGGCTGGCCTTGTTCCTGTGATCCTCCTGTCTCAGCCTCCCAAGTACTGGGATTACAGGTATGCATCACCATGTCCAGTTAGATTACGACTTTTGAATATTATTAAATGGCCTTTTTGGGTGGTTTTGCTGAACCTTAAAATTGTAAGAATTATGAGATATTTGGGTAATTAGAAACTCTAATTACCAAAAGTGTTACAACCTGTCTAGACAGTAAGATAAAACATAGAAAAAAGTAGTACCTCATACATTTATCTTTATCCTTTTTTAAAATTTTTTTTCCTTAACTGAGAATTGAGCCCAGGGGTATTCTGCCACTGAGCTATATCCTCAGCTTTTTTTATTTTTAATTTTGAAACAGGTTCTCCCTATAATAGATGAGGCTGACTTTAAACCTGTGATCCTCCTATCTCAGTCTCTCTCAAGAACTGGGATTATCGGTGTGCACTACCATGCTTAGCTTCTTATATTTATCTTAAAATAAAACTTTAAATTTCTCATTACCTAGAGAGATGTGGTTGTTTCAAATTGAATATTTTCATAATGCTCCATAATTTTTTTTCATAACAAAGAATAAATTTCATATGTATTTACTTTTGCACACTTCTCATCTTTGACTTTTGTTCCCAACCACACAGATAAAGAAAATAAATGAAGAAGCCATTAAACCAGGCCATTATAAAGATTCATCTCCTCCATTTGAATCATTTGTTTTCTAAGTGACATTTAAAATTCTGGAATGTTTAGGCAGGTATGGGACAAAGTTATTTTTACCTCTCAAACAGACAGCTTTGCAAAACAGTAACAAAAGGCTCTGCACAAGATATTGAAAAAAAGAGAATGATGAAGTTGTATTAAACATCAATTTAAAAATATATTCAAACTAGTGGAGATTTAGCTCTTGTGAAACTAATGTACCAATTGCAATAACAATTCTCCTTTCTTGAACAAATTAATGAGGCCCAAATCTTTCTGCAGTAAAATATGCACCTGAGCAAAATTCACAGATAAAGGTAAATCTCTTGAGATCTTGATTTATCTTTTACTTTTTTCCAGAACTCTTAATCTATGACATTAATTCCAATGTGTGAAAAAATATAACAGACAATATTTTTATCCTTCTAAAACAGATAATGAATTTGATTGGTCTTAAGGAAACTTACCACATAGTTCTTCTGTGTCAAGATTGCTGAAAAAAATGAAAAGAAAAAAGGTATTATTATTTTGTTTTTTGTTTTTCTGTATTGGGGAATGAAACCAGGGACATTCTACTTTGAGCTACACCCCCCCATCCCTATTTCTTTTTTTTTTTTTTTAAGTTTAGAAACAGGGTCTCAGTAAGTTGCAAAGGACCTCACTAAGTAGCTAAGGCTGGCCACCAACCTCCTATCCTTCTGTGTCAGCCTCCCAAGTATTGGTTTACAAGCGTGTGCCACCACACCCGGCTTATTTTGGTAATATTTTTTATACAAATGGTTTGTAGGCATGCATGCATAAGTGTGTGTGTGTGGGGGGGGATGCTGAGGATTGAACTTGGGCCTTGCACATGTTACACAAGTGTTCTACCATCAATCTACCCCCTCACTCAGCCTCTCATTTAAGATTTTTAACAGTTAAACACAATTATTCTCTATATTCTTATATTAACAAGTGGTAGTAGGATATTTCTCTTATAATTCTTCATTGTTTAGTCAGAGGTTATTAACAATGATTGTATCAGATTCTGTCTTTGAACAAATAATTAATAGGGTTTGTGTTTCTCCTTGTAACATATTGGAGAAATAATGCACAATGGTGTAGAACATAAGTTCTGGGGTCAGAATGCCTGAGTTCAAATCTTGAGACTATAACTTACCTTCTATGTGCCTCAGGATACTTCGTATCTCTCCATTTCTCTGCCCAAGCCAGAGATAACAATAATTTCTGCCTCATAGGTTTTACGTGAGTTAATATATTTAAACTACTTAATAAATGCTAGCTATCATGACTCCTCATCTGCTAGAACTGCTAGAACTTCCATACCTAAATTCAGTCTTCAAGGTAAATTTGATTCAATGATTTTTTAAATAATATTTATAACATAATAAACAGTTGCATGGCTCAATGTTTCAATGTATACAATAGAAGCCTACTACTCTTATAAATATAAATGTAAAACATACAGATGAAATGTTAGCAAATATAGCGCATTATTATCAAAAAAGTAATGCTATTGACCAGTGTCGGTATGGTATAGTAATGAAACAATGGTTCAATACTAGGTAATAAATAGTATAAGTGCATTACAACTTATAGGATAAATTTGTCATATTAATAAAGGGTAAGAATAATAGTAATTTCTGATTTTAAAAGTGTTAAAATGAAATACAGATAAAAGTAAACCTCTTAAATATGCTACGTTTTATTAAAGATCAAATGCCAACATCAGTTAATTGAAAATCTTTGACTTCATGCATATGTCACATTTCAAAGTTCCATGTAAATAACCTTCATAATACACTTCTCCTTTAAGCATCAGGAAGGGGTTTCTGGACAAGAGGGACATTGGTGTGAACATTTGAAACCCTGGGTACTTTTACCAATTCTGTCACTTATTTTGCTATGTAATTTTATACTCCAGATTTCAATCTAAGACACTCAATATTTGATCCTGGGTAAATGATATCTCCATACCTGTGTAAATCTTTTTGTAAAGTAGCATTTGGCACAAGGTAGAACATATAAAGTCTTCTGCAGTAGTTCTGTTGTGGGCTCTTAGTCATTTATTCATTATTCCATAAATATTGACTGCTATGTGTTGGGCATTGTTCTAACTGCCATTGATATATGAGGTTGCTACAGACATTAAAATGAATATCAGATTGCTATTTTTTAGGACCTCAATTTAGAGACAGACTCATATAGTCCATAAATAATTAAGTTGCAATAAAATAGTTGATATGAGGGAAATGAAGAAATGGCAAAAGATATTGGAATACTTCATGGAGGAAAATATATTTGAGCTAAATGTGAAAAATGAAATGTGAGTAGAAAAAACAGACAAAGGAAGAACATCTTGGTTAGAAGAAACACTATTTGCTATAAGAATTAAAAGTGCACAAAGTACATCACTAAATTTTAGAAAACTGAGTGCTTCCTTTGGTTGAGATGTAGATCATTAAAGATGAAATGGGGCTAAAACATGAAGTTCTAAAAGAATGAAGAGCACCAATCCATTATTGAAAATTAAACTATGTAGAATATATCTTAAAACAGCAGTTCAGAAGAGTTTGCAAGCAGAAGCTCTACTTGTTCCATACTAAATGATTCTTTGTCTCATGCTGTAGTGTTTGTGGTCTCAAACATCCTTCATTCAGCTGTTTTTTTTTTTATTATGCTGTTAGAATGATTATCAAGAAATGATTCTTTTTACAGTAGGATCACATGGATGAACTTTAATAGTACTGATTTCATACCAAGATATATTTCCATCCTAGTGACATGGAATTTTAAAGGAACTAAGTAAACCATAGATGAGCCTGGAGTATATCTGGTAGCATGCAATATTTTCTTGCTTCTCATGTTTATAGCAAGAAACCCTATCATATTTTGGTAATGCTATCATATTAAACAGAGAGGGAGAGGGAGAGAGTGTGTATGCATGAGAGACCACTAAATGGAAAGAATAAATACTAGTTATATAGTAACTATATTCTTATTGGAAGAGAAGCAGAGGGGTGTTAGCATTCTCAACTAGATTCCAGACAGGGTAAAAGAACAAAGATATTTATTGCAGCCTGATTGGCAGTAGTAAAAAAAAAAAGCAAACAAACTAAATGTTCATTAGATGAGTGTGTATATTGTATATCATTATAGAATCATTAAAATGTATCTAAAGAGTTGCCAATAGCTTGAAAAAATGCTTATGTTAATAATTATGTAAATATCATACCAGAAATAAATGGTATATACGAGGATCAAAAAATGCATTTTTAAAAGCTTGGAAGAAAATGAGCAATAATGTCAATAGTGAGCCACTTTGTTTCTGGATGCTAAGACTTTGGGTGGGTTTATTTTTCTTTCTTTATAATTTTCTAAATCAGTGTTTTCTTTAATTATTGGAAGATTTCATTTGTAATGGGAAAAATGGAATTGACTTTGTGGTTAAAAATAGAAGAATTCAGAAAAAGTAAAAGGTGTTAAGAATAACAGGTAAGGGTTGTAGTTGTTTTGTTCATATCATTCACTTCTCATGAGTCCATTTGATATAAATTATATTCAATCTGTCAGTTTGGACCTGGTTCTCAACTTTGCAAAAAGCACCATTTTGACATTCTGAGTATAACATTGACACGACATACACAATTGAATACTATTTGCTTCCAACTGTTATGGGTAGTGGAAGCTGTTCTGACTTTACTCTTTTGTTCTGGACACTAGAATTTCTGATAAAACTAAATTCTGCTCAGAAAATGAGAGAATGTTGGGCATATGCAATCTGATTTCTGTTGAGGATTCAGAGTCCCCAGCTCTCAATTCTAGGTTACTATCTCAAAACAATTTTATATTCAGGTTAACATTTTAGTTATCTCTTCGAAGCATTTTCCTACAGATTTAGCTGCCTTTATCACTCCAACCTATTATAACTAAGAACAAAGGATTGTGACTTTCTTAATAAAAAAAAAATTCAAAATTCCTCCTGTGCTTCTTCTGATTCTATTCATTTCTTTTTAGTTTCCTCTTTTCAAAACTAAAATTTCCATGCACTGTGGATCTTGCTGGAATCTTTAAATTCTGAGTCCTAGCTCATGTTTGACTGAGTTCCTATTCATCATTCACTAGTCTAAACCTTTACAGCACTAAAGGATTTCTTTTTTCAGTTGGCAAAGCAGTTTGTCAACACTGCTAGACTTCTTAATAGCCAGAAGGAGTTAATTTTGGCTTACAAAGATATTTGCTTTTCAACAGTATTTGAAGCAAGGAAAATCTGACTCACTGAGCAACATGCTTAGTTATTCTGTTGAAAGTGTTATACTGAGGCACACACTAGTTTATTGGCAGACTAGCAGACTAGCTAAGTAACAAATATGCCCAAGCACCATTGTGTTCTTCATTTTAAAAAGTGATGCTATGATCTCTCAATTCACTAAGAATCATCTTAATAGAATGTCTTTTCATTATCATCAGGGTATGTGTTGAGATAGGTCTGTCTTTCCAAACAAAATAATGGCAATGAAAATCAATGTAATGGAATTTTACTTAGCCATAAAGAAGAAATTATGTCATTTTCAGGAAAATGGATATAAGTAGTGAATATTATGCTACGTGAGATTAGCCAGTCTCAGAAAATGAAGGGTGGTATGTTTTCTCTCCTGTGTGGAATCTAGACAGAAACTGGGGAAAAAAAGAGACATCCAGCAAAATAGTGGAAGTGGATTTGGAGGTGGGAGGAGAAGGGACTTGATGACTTGATGAAGGGAACAGCTCAAATAATGATATGTACATGACAAGAACGCAGTGCTCGGAGCAGAGGTAGATCCACAGGCAAACACACCAAGTGCTGTGTCCAGGTATATTTCTATCAATCTGAAACTCACTGTGATGTAAAATTGAAATGCATTAATAATAAAAGTATGTAAAATAGAAAATAAAAATGGTTAAGATAAAACCAACAGAAGCAATACTGGGAGATTAGAAGAGTAATAAAGTACCGCATTTTGCAAATATTTTGAATTGCCCTTAACTCCATGAACTATATCTCTAATTGGTCATACAAAAATCTAGTTAATGTCAGAGGGACAGGGCAGATTGTGGGAAAGGCTGAGACCTAGGATTGGTTGTGCCTCCTGCAGCAGATAGCTGATGTAAAAACCAACTAAGCTGAGTTGAGCTCTAGGAGCTGGGAGAGTTTAACCTAGAGGAATGCAGTGACATGAGTGGCTAAAGGGATTTGGGGAACAGATGCTATTTAGATATCCCATTATACAGGAGCCATTTGCTTTCGTCACCAGAGACCTGGGCTTACAGCCAAACATTAGGGCCTATGGTGAATAAAAGGGCCTTGCTCTAGAAGAATGAGGATACTACAATGATTATCAAATAGGGGCTGGAATGTGCTGTGAGCCAAGAAAACCAGAATCAGAGTAGACAAGATCGGTTCTTATAATGAAGACAAATACTCAGTTATAAGATACACGATAATACACGAGGATAGGCTGTGAAGGTACTGTGGTTTGATGTTGGGTCCCAGAACACAAGTAAATCCTGGTGACAGTTCTTTCAATCCCCTCTGTGCTGATCATCATTATTCCTAGAACCCAGAGTGGGTGAGAGACTGTAATTCTTTATAGACTAAACAGCTCAAGTATATGGAGATAAGGGCTAGAGGGATAGTGCATGGGGCAGCACTGGGCACCTGGGTGGCTTGAAGTGTGGACTGTGGAGTACGGAGTGATCATCACACACTTCTCAGTCGAGGAATCTATAGAAGAAGTCCAGTCTTTAGGAAGGTCCATAACCAAGAATCTGAGCCTCTTTAGTACTGAGGCCAATTAAGGTCATACTATTTGTTCACACATAAATACAGTGTCTTGTATCCCGTGTAACACACACACACACACACACACACACACACATACACACACACACCCACCAAAGTTATTTATTTTCTCATTCAGGATATATTAAGTAAACATATTCTATGTGTATTATGGTGGGTTGACTGGTGTCCTCTCAAAAGATTTGTTCAAATCCTAAACCTGGTATCTGTGAAAGTGATCATATTTGGAAATAAGACCTTTATAGATGTAACCAAGTTAAGAAGAGGGCATATGAGTTAGAATACTGAGTTAGAGTAGACCCTAATTCAGAAAATTTCTCTTCATAAGATAAAGGAGGAGAGAGAGAGAGAGAGAGAGAGAGAGAGAGAGAGAGAGAGAGAGAGAGAGAGAGAGAGAGAGAGAGAGAGAGAGAGAGAGAGAGAGAGAGAGAGAGAGAGAGAGAAAGAGAGATACAGAGACACAGAGGAAGAGAGAGAGAAGGCCACTTGATGGGGGAGCCAGAGATTGGAATTATGTCACCACATGCTGAAGAACACTAGGCATTGTCAGCGGCCACCAGAAGCTGGAAGAGAAACAGGAAGATTCTCCCTTGGAGACATCAGGGGAGCACAGTCCCACCAACAGCTTTTTATGTTGGACTTCTAGCATCCAGGACTGTGGGAGAATAAATTCTTGGTATTTTAAGACACCCAGTTTGTGGTATTTTGCCACAGAAGCCCTAGGAAACTAGTACAGACATGTCTACATGATGCATGAGATTCAAACAGCCATACTTACAGAACAGCATCATTTTTTGACTTGTGTGTAATTTCACTGTTCTTTGAGCAAGCGGTGAACTAAAGAGCTGGTTCAAAAGTTGGATGCTCTACATGCCACATTAGATCAGTTGAAGTTTGAGAATGAAAAAATGAAAACCTATGGTACCCTAGAGTGTTTATTATGGGATAAAAAGAAAACAAATGAGAATACTTAGTTAAATAGTACCTAAGAGGTATGGAGTACTTCTCATGAGCCTGTGCCAGGTAGAGTGCTGAGAACTCTACAGACATGCTTCATTTTTCTACTATGACTCACATATTACTATCTCCCTTGTACAATGAGGTGACTAGGCCTTTGGCAAGGATATGTAACTTGTTTGAGGTCATTTATCTAAAGAGTGTCAGGACCAAGGATTCGAACCCAAGTATGTCTGACTTGAAAATGCTCCTATTTACTCATTAAGGAACTTGAACATGATGATAGCTATTTGGAATCAGGAGCACATGGGTTCTCAAGCTATTTGAGTAGTTAAGCTACATGAAAGAATCAAGCGAGGGCAACAGGATCCATGGGGAAACCTTCACTTTTACTCTTGATGCCAAAGCACCATCTTATCAATTTATGGAGGTGAGGATAGTGAACTCTCTGATTCCCTCTTCCTGAGTGACTCTAAGTATACCAGGCGGGGACCAGGTCCCATTCACTGGATATACAAATATTGCACAGAGCAACTATCTCTGGGCAGGAACCTGATTGAGGCTTTTTGAGTTGATGCACATGAATTGAATCCACAATTTCAGACACCAGTGGAGGAAGAGGGACTGCAAAAACCATAGGTAGGATGATAGTCAGAGGATAACTATAAAGATTGGTGTCTCAAAAGTCAAGAAGAGAGTTCTAGGTGTCCAGTATATTGAAGAAAAGACATGGTAAGGACTAGAGAAGAACAATTATAATTCATATTCAATTCATGCTTTGGGTAATTCTTGATACAATGGCTTCAATCCTTCTCTGAAATTTCCAGCCTTGGAAATGTCAGAAGACCATAGCCATGCTACTGAGAAATGAGGTACAAAAGCAAGAAATAGGGTATGACTAAGGAGAAACAGGGAGGTGGGTTCAAATGAAGGGAGAAAGTCAGTCATGTTCAAAGGCTAGAACCAAGAGGCTGAGAAGAGAAGGTAATTGGTGAAGAGAGGCCACAGCAGAGACAACAGAACACAACTGTCAGTCTTTACCTCTTTTTATGTAAGGCATTGTTTTTAAATTTTTTATATACTTTTATTGGTGCTTTGTAGTCTCACATCAAAATGTAGTTCAGAGTGATAGTGACATACATGCACACAGCATTTGGTGAGCTTCCCTGCCCCCACTCCCTTCCTACTCCCTCTACTTCTGCCTCTAATACTGCCTCTGCCTCTTAACACCATATCTCAACACATCTCTCTAAAAAAAACAGTATTTTCTAGTAATGAAACAATCTACACAGAATATTTGCTGCACCGTAAGTGGTGGCTTAAATTTATTATAATTATACACTCTGTGTTAATAGAACTGAGCTCAATAATTATATACACAATAATATACTCTGTTACTCCTCTGTTCAGCTCTTTAGAGATCATAATTACATTCAGCAGGGGACAAAACCTGCTTATGTAAAAGGTCATTCTCAAACTGACGACAGAACATTTGGCCTTGCTCTCTTTTGAGTCAAGCATGATGCCTAGTAGAGAAACCTGGCTTTCATGGAAATTCTCCTGAGGACTCATGCTAAGGTCTCTCTGCATCTTTCCCCTTAGAGCTTACTATTCTTATCTTGTCAGTTAACAGTTCCTGATGCTCCTTTTATCTCTCGTCCTATCTTTCCACTCCA